>KE155768.1:414934-441257 GCA_000411075.1 Sisymbrium irio | reverse complement strand
TTTAAGCTCGGTTAACATGTCGGTTTAACAAAATTAGACCAAAATTCGACGGTTATATAGTTATACCCAGAATTAAAGTTTTTGTGTAGTTTTAGACCGCAAAAAAGTTTTTGTGTAGCTGTAGTAGGAGATCAAAGTTCCGTGTGTAAAGAGTCGGTTTGTAAAATATTCGTGTGGCTACACTCTGTTTACCAGGTCAAGAACAGCCCCGAGCTTCTATATGGTCCATGCAAAATGCTTCGGTGGTTTCCCTGTTTTTGTTGGCCATTAAGTACAGACAAATGGAAGTTTTAAACTTCCTATATGGTCTGAAACATAGACATTTGCTGCTCACTCAATGTCAGTTGGAGGGACATGGACTGCTTCATTTGGCTAGCTTCATTGCTACCATTGCGGAGCAGCTTTGCAGATGCAAAGCGAGTTCAAATGGCTCATGATTGGTTCACATCAAAGACAGGTGTTTCTTGATCTTCATAGTCTCCGAAGTCCGATATAATCTCCTGCTTCGCCGCATGCACCTCCGTCCTCATCTTCATCGGAATACTCACATCAAGAAATGCTTTCAAAGATTTCTTGGTCTCGCTTCCGGCGAAAATGATTGCAGGCTTGTCGTTAATGTTCATCTCCATTACTGCAATATTGATTGCGTTTTGGTCAGCGCTCTTTACCACGCTTATTCATTAAGTCGTGGATAGTAGCTCCGGTGATCCTGTTCGCTTCTTTCCCCGCTCTACGGTTTGTTAAGCTTCAGTATCCTCTCCTCAGGGACATGATCGTCTCAACCTACGGTAAAGGAATCTTGGACACGAATAAAGATTCCTCCAACTAAGACTGTTTGCAAAGGATTTATCAATTCAACATCTTTCTTTCTTTTTTCTTTTACACTTCACTTTTTTTTTTCATTTATCCTTGAGTTAGTGTGAGAGCAAATGCTTAACTGTGTTCCCTTTCCTAAAAGTGGAATCATTGGCCAAACATGTTCTGCTTTCCAGATTACAAGAATTGTTCCTCCTATCTCATATTCCTAACAACTGAAACAGAGCAAAACGGAAAACTATATAGCAAATCTTAATTCACAGTTTTACTTCTACCTTCCTTGCATTGCCAGATGCACGACCGAGCTCTAGGATGTTAGTAGCTCAGGCGGATTCTTGATGCAAAGGTCAAAGCCTCGTTGAGTCATTTTTCAAAAAGTTTCTGGCTTTTGTCTTCCCATCACGTCTCTGAACCTTCTGCTTCTTCTTCAACTACAGTCGGGAGCGAGCCTTCTCTGCTGAAGCCAGGGTTTAGGAACTTGGCCACAAAAGCCCATAGCTTATAAACATCTTCAAAGTTTGTCAAAAAGCTGAGAGAAGCTGTGACAACCTCAAATCTCACAAACCCAGTTTTTCCACCGCGCTTACCAGCTTCTCTCTGGAGATGCAAAGAGCTATCTTCCTTGATCCTAGCGGCTCCACGGTGATTTCTCGGGACATCCATTATGCGTATGTGACTCAAGATGCCAATACCAAGACATACACCTTCTCTTTCAGCCAGTTTTAGAACAACCTCTGGACTTACAAAACCTTTGCTCTTGTCTTTCACATTGAAAGCTACCGCTGCTCCTCTTTCGTACTTTATCTTTGGGCCATATATCTGCACAAGATTCATGGGTCTGTTGCTACCGTCACCGCCTGGTTCAGGCACTTTCAGCTGTAGCAAAGAGATCACTAGCCAGTTAATCAGAAACCTGAGTCTAGTTGTGGTTTTATTAAGACCTAACATATTCACATGATCAATATGGCTGCAAACAATCTCAGGTTCCCTTCTGTCCCAATCATCCTCATTCGGGTTTTCACCATCACTTTCGTCGTCATACACACTGGCCAGAGAAGCTTCACCTTGGTCCAGACTATGACTCACACGGTCAACGTTAAACGAAACACGTGTTCCTCTGCTTGGTTGTTCATCTTCAACACCCATAAGCCTCCCACCAGTACCCCTTCTTCCCAATAACCTAAACTCTCCTTCCGTCTCTCGTCTAATTGCATTCTCTTTCATATCCGAGGAAATCTTGGAGCTTGAGCCATTTGATCCAAAACCAGACCCTGCGCGATACACAATGCTACCACAACTTTCTTCCTGGATCTCTTGTGTCTGGAGATTATTAGAGTTCCTCAGATTCCGTGATGGCGTTGAGTTAGTCTCCTGATTAACTGACATAACTGCAGCATCGAACGAGAGGACATCTTTACCATCATACATGGGACTGTTGTAACTCTTTGCTACTGGTTTAGGCGATTGCCGTTTGCTGGTAAACCAAAATGGTGGCAACGGAGAGGCGATTTTATTGTGGTTCAAGTGACCTGCACGGTCAGAACCAAGCGGACTTTGACCTAAATCAATCCAAAACGAATTATCAGATGACTCATCCTCACTAAAAGCAGGACTTTTCATCAATCCTCCAACCGAAACGCTTTCATTTTCTTCAAATATTGTACTACTAGTCCCATCTCTGTCAGAGATATTATCATCCAAGAGCTCTGTCTCAAACACATCTCTCACTTGAGCTGAAGTGTATGCACCAGAGAAAGCTGGCATCTGAGCTCCTTTACGACCAGCTTCCGTAGTGGCAGCTTTATAACCATTTGAACCAACGTCATGATCTTCAAGACCAACCAATCCATCCAAACCATCTATCGAATCACTTAGATATAACGGATACTGAGGCGTGATCTTCACTATTCCTGATCCTGTTTTACCAGACTGACTCTGAAGATTACCCATCACCGACTTCTTAATCAACAGACAGCCAAACCCCGAAGGATCATGCCCAAACACCTTGTAGAACGAAGTGATGATAAACTCTGGTCGAAACAACGATAACCCGAGCGAATCCATATCTTTGGGACCTAAAGAGCCAGCATCAAGCAACACATGCCAGTTGTTCTGCTGAGCCAAAGCCATCCATTGGTAAGAGTACTTAGAACCTGTAACTCTAGATTGCGCAGGAAACACAAACAACCCAACCGCAGAATCTTTCTTCTTCCTCTTCTTATGAGACAAACGCTTCTTCAAATCCGTGGAACAAAGCTTCAAAGTTGGCCATTTAAACCAAGCGTTATAAGCTTTAGCACCTTTCTCTCTCGCAGTCTGAGCCATCCAGTTCACAGACTGGCTCTCATGATCAAACATTGTCAAAAGCTGCTTGTTTGTATGAAAAGGGTAAGACTCCGCAAGCAACCTAAACGCAGAGCCTCTACTTACAGTGAAAACAAGACCATACTCACTCTCAGGGATATTCAAATAATCCATAATCCTTGTCTTGAGATCATGTTCCACAGTTCCACTCTCAGCTCCACCGTAAAGCGCATGGTTACTCAAATTCGCAGTAATCTCAGAGAGACTAAACGTACAAGAATCCCAATAATGCAGTGTCTGAACATAAGAAAACAGACCAAACCCACAGTAATCAAGACATACCTTGGAATCCGACAAGTGACCATACTCAACAGATCTCAACTGGTCAACTTTCTCAGACATCTCGTACTTTGGATACATTGTCATGAACTTGTTGAAAGCTTCAAGAAGCTGAGGAATGTCTTCTTCTGACTCGAACTCACGCTCAGCTGCTAAAGCGGTTGAACGCAAGAACTCGCGTTGAGCGTGGAGTCTAGCCAAGGATCTAGACCGACCCAAGCTCTCATCTTCTTCTTGATTCTCTTTGTCAATGTCTTGAGACTTGTAAAGTGACCCACTTTCAGATGCTTCCTCGAGAGCTTCCCTAAGCTTATCTTCGTATAGTCTCCGAAGCATAGAAGCTTTTCTTCTGACATGGATTGGTGAGTCAGAAGAGTTGTCGTCATTACCATCTCTCCTCCTGCTCTTACTCTTATCCAAGATCAGAGCAGCACAGTGGTGAATTTGCTTCCACAGAGGAAAATGCATTGATAGAGAGATTTGGGCACAAAAAAAGAAACCTTTTTTCCTTTTAGCCCATAAGAGAAAACCCTAACAGAGAGAAGAAGATCTTGAAACAGATCAAGACTTTGCCCTCTAAAAACGGAAACTTTCAGTGAAACCCAGAAAATAAAAATTAAAACTTTTAAAAGATTTTTGGGTTTTATTCATCTAACGAATTCCACGGAAGTAAATGAACAGAATTTCCCTTGGAATCTAAAAAAAAACAGATCCAAAATTTTTGTATGAAAAAATCAAATAAAAAAACCAAGAAGATGAATTTTGTCAAGAAATAAACTTTTTTGTTTTGTTTTTGGTTTTTGTTTTTATTTTTGGAAGGTTTAGATATTAAATGCAAAGCTGACTCCTTTCACCACCAATCTCTCGTTTCATTTACTACTACGACACTCTCTCTCTACTCAGTGGCTGCTTTTCTCTCTCTCTCTCTCTAATCTTCCTTTACAGTTCGGTCAAAAAAGGCATTGACTTTTTTTTTTTCTTTAACAGAAGCAAAGCAGAGAGAGTAGTGGTGGCTCTCTAGGGTTTTCAGGTAAATTAATTCAGTTTCTGTAATCAATCATTTTCCTAAGCTTATTTAATGCATTTTTGATAGACTGTAATTTTATAGTACAATTGTAAACTGTTTATTTTGATCAGAGAAAAAAAACAAAAAACAAGATTGGTATTTTTTTGGTTTTTTAAAACATAATTTTGTCTTATTTTGTGCCTTGAAAACAACGTATGAATTAGTCAACTCTGCCAGTGATTCGTTTATGAATTAAAAAAAAAAGTTACTGTCCACATTTTAGGATTATCAATTTTATTTAGGATTAACTAGAGATATTTTTAATTTTTTGAAACCCCAATATATGTTTTTTGTAGGAAAGTAAAAAAAAAGGCTCTGATTAGATATGTTTCGGGAGGGTTGGGTGAACAGACAATATATACATGCGTATTAAATATGTTAGGTTGAGAACCGTGGGAAGATTCTTGCTCCCTTTAGACTCCACATTTAAGAAAAAGATTTGCCAGAATATTTATTCAAATTGCTAAAAAGAAATAGTAGTATGTACTTCATAGACACAGGGATTCTACAAGTGCTATAACTAGCTTTTAATTCGGAACAAAATGACAATTTAAATGTTGGTCTATAATTTCCATATGCTATATAGATTTTGTTTATTGTCAACTTTTCCTGTTTTTCAGAACTACGTATAAGTTTTCTCGGAATCAACTCACATTTCTGATTCTATTTCGAAAATAGTTAAATCAGGAAACTTATATCACCTAATCTTTCTTAAAATAGTGTCAGATACTCCTAATGAAGTTTAACCTTACTTGATCCGTTAGACACAAAAGAGATTAGACTGTCAAGGAGCTAGAACAAGCAACAACGACAACAAAACATAACAGAGAGGGAGAGACTGAGAGATTGCTTTAAGTTTTTCCTCTGAAACTTCTTCTAAAGGCCACTTTGGCTCCTTCGACGCTGCCTTAGTCTCGCACCAATGCTATCTGGATTAGGTTCTTGAGCCGTTTTCCTCTTTCTTCTGGTTTCTGGAGTATTCACCAGTCTACCAATGCTATCTGGATTAGGTTCAAGAGAGGCTTTACTCTTACTTCTCGTTTCTCGAGTGTTCACTGAGTTACTTATGGTCTCTGTCTCATCGCTGAGAACCTTAACATCGACCGCAAGAGGAGTCTGATTTCCTCCAGGAAGGAAGTAGCTTTCTTCTTTTGTATCCAAATTCAATACTTGCCCTGTCCTTTCTTGAGCGGTTGGAAGATTATTATCACCAACGCCGGAACATGAATGATCTTCTTTATCCTGCTTTGGTGGCTCAAGATCCTGAACATCAACCGATGGAGTTTGATCATCCAGTGAAGGCAATACGAAGCTCAGTGACCTTTTAGCTGAATTCGGATCTTCGTTTGCGTTTGCATCTTCCTCTTTCTTCAAGGAATCATCATCTTGACTTACCATATTCTGAAGCTTTGGTACTTCATTAGGAAGATCATCATCATCAGCAACGTTAGAGTGTTGATTTGCTTCTTGAAAGGAAAGTGATCTCTTTGCAGAAGCTTGATTCGGGGTGACATCATCAGTTTGCGCCCGTTTGGTCTGCATCAGATAATGTGCAACAGACTTATACCCGAGTTTAGCTACCTGGAAACAATTCGTAGAGAGAAATCTTCAGCTACAGACTATATTCAAGAATCGAAAGAACACAAACAGATAAGGCAAGTGAACGCACCCTTCGGTAAATAGGGCCAGTTGGAACCCATCCTCTATGATTACGGCATATACTGCAGTTGCAGATCCCACGGCAAGGAGGGCAAACCCAGTCTGGATTCTCTAAAGCTTCGAGCACATGTTCACCATATCTGTTAAATCGACTCAGTGAACACATTCTCAGTACCAACAACAGAAAGTCCATTTAATAGTGATTAGACAAATGTGTTTGAGAAGAAAAAGGAGAGTACTCACCTCATGAACAAACAATCTCCACAGAATTGTCCCCGGACTAAGTTGCATTCGCTGCAATCCGTACGATGACCGAGGGTTTTCTGCCTGTAAAACACACACACATAAACCTGAAGCATTAGGTTATCTTATGTAACATCAAACTCTCTTATGACAAAGACACATGGGTTTGTTTTACTTGTCTTCATCTTGGACTCTGATTTGTGTAAGAAAAGAGTGACTAAAACACACACAGAAGCATTAACTACTTATCTCTTTTGACAAACAAACACATGATTGTGTAAGAAAAGAGTGACTAAAACATACACAGAACCATTTTAACTACTTATCTCTTTTGACAAACAATCACATGATTGTGTTCTTAGATTCAAATTTCTGTCCAAAGAAAAGAGGTTCTAAAGCACACACTGAAGCATTTCATTGATTTCCTTTCACAGATTTTGAAATATCAAATTCTCTAACACATCATGAGTTTAATTCACTTACATTTTTCTGACTCTTAGATTTAGATTTATAAACAAAAAAAAAATGATGAAGACTAACCTGCACTGGTGACAAGTTTTACCCTTAAACGGATCATAAACCCGTTTCCCATCCTTGTCATAGCCATCAACAAAAAGAGTCCAGCTTCGTTCTGTGTTCCCAAGCAGCTTCTCATGTTCCTCAGTGTAAACCTCGAGCCTTGGCCCTTCACAAATCATCAACCTCTCTCTTTTAACTTTCTTACCCTTCTCACTTACAACCTCATTGTAGATAACAGGAGTTGTGTTCTCCAATCTGACATATAACAACAACATGAAGAAACCATAAACCCTAATTTCGACTCAAAAGAACCTTACTTTCAACTCAAAAACCCTAATTTTCAACTCAAAAACCCTAATTTTCAACCCAAAAGAACCTTACTTTCAACTCAAAAACCCTAATTTCAACTCAGAAACCCTAACTCAAAAAACCCTAATTTCAACTCAAGAACCCTAATTTCAACTCAAAAACCCTAATGCCTCCCCTGAAAACCTCTCTTTCAACAGAGAAATCATAAACCCTAACCTAACCCTTAAAAAAACCCCAATTCTCTCTGTTAAAAACCTAATCTTTCAATTAGAATCAGAGAAACAGAGAGGGAGGAGATTGTTTACCGGGAAGATCGCCGGGAAGGAGCAACGGGAGGAGTGGATTTCGAAGCCGGGTCAGAGTTACCGAACTGTCTTCTGCCGGGTCGGGTCTCCGATTGGAGTTTTCGGGCGAGGTTCATAATGCCGAGATTCTGCATCCTTTGAAGATTCTCTTTGATCCTCTCTTCTCTGCATTGTTCGTAGTGAGAGGCCGCCTTTGTTGAGTTTCCTTTGATTTCTGGATTAGGGTTTGTTGTTTGAGGCATCGAAGCTTCGGTTCCTGTTCTCATTGCCAGCATTATGAATGATGAAATGATGAAAATGATTTCTCACAATCTCTCTTTATGCTCTGTTCTGTTGAGTTATTGTTTTTTTTGGGTTAAAGATGAGATTTTTAGTGGATTTAGCAGCAACGGTCGGATATTTTATTTGAAAATGTGCAGTGATTTGGGGAAATGTGTTGGGTTGGTTTTTTAGCTTCACTACTCTCTGATTTGATGGGACTTAATTTATAAAAATAAATATTTTGTATATTTTTTTAATTGCAATACAGCTAGGTAATGGGGGAATATGGAAAGTTGTAAAAGGAAATTACTATATCTACTTTCTGCAAATTACAGAAAAGGAGATAATTTTTTTAGATAATTTGCAAATGAATTATAAAATTTTCAACTTTTGAGTAAGGTTGCCAGGAAAAAAATTAAAATTGAGTCTCACCTTCTTGACCAAATTTAACACCTAACCTCTGTTAAAGGAACAGTCACATATCTACTAATTTCGTACAAAACTACGTTTATGATATACGTATTTTTGAAAAGAAAAAGTTGTATTTGAATTTTTTTAATTGAGTATTTGACACAACGTCTCTTTCTTTATCAAAATATGTAAGTAAATTTTTTTATCTATTTTAAAAAACTTTGTCACGTAAATAAAAAGTAGTATTTTTGGAATGTTGTGCTACCAGTAAGTTACTTTTCTTCTTGAAAATTGATATTTTATATTACGGTCCAATAAATTTGAACTGCTTGGATTAATTATGTCTCTGTATACGGGAGATCTCAAGCGTCCAACGAATCAAAGGCCGGGTACTTATTTTCTCACAAGTTAAAGGAAAAACTAGTCCACGTTGATGAACCACCACTTGAAAATTCTTGAAGCATCCACTTGTATTTAAATCCGTCAAACCAATTAAAAACAATCTCACAAGTTTCCTTTCAATCCTAAACTCTTCTTTGTTATATAAGTCTGAAACAGAAACACCTAAATGGCAAGAAGAGCTTCTAACTCAAGAAGAGATATGGACGTGACTCTCTTCTTCTCTTTCTTCTCCTTACTCTTAACTCTCACTACTGTAGTGGAAGCTGCTGGTCGTGGAGTTAACAATAACAATAACAAAAGTGGTGGATTAGGAGCTTCGTTTATATTTGGAGATTCTCTAGTCGATGCCGGAAATAATAATTATCTACCGACGTTGTCTAGGGCCAATATGAAGCCTAATGGTATTGATTTCAAAGCTTCCGGAGGAAATCCTACCGGACGTTTTACTAATGGTCGGACCATCGGTGACATCGTTGGTATGTACAAAGATCAAAAACCATCTAAATTATCCATTTATATTCTATAACTCATATGTAGGAAATTGAATAATATGTGGTATACATAGTCTAGTTCTGATGCTTATCTTACACGCTTATGCATTTATATTCACGTTTGTTTGATCTATACAATATTCATGCACGTTGAATTCTGATATGAACGGTTCTAAAACGTTTTGTTGAATTATTGATTTTTCAGGGGAAGAACTCGGTTCAGCAAACTATGCGATCCCATTCTTAGCACCAAACGCTACCGGAAAAGCTTTATTAGCCGGTGTGAATTATGCATCTGGAGGAGGAGGAATCATGAATGCAACCGGAAGGATCTTTGTAAGTTTTAGTCATTTGGATTATTGATAATGTCTTAAATTCGTTTTAGAGTTCTATCTAATTTTGTACCTTTTTTGTAATGTAAAATGTAAATGTTTGGTAGGTGAATAGGTTAGGTATGGATGTACAAGTCGATTTCTTCAACACCACACGTAAACAATTCGATGATCTACTTGGAAAAGAGAAAGCAAAAGAGTATATAAGCAAGAAATCAATATTCTCCATCACTATCGGAGCCAACGATTTCCTCAACAACTATCTATTTCCTCTTCTCTCAGTTGGAACACGGTTCACTCAAACTCCTGATAATTTTATTGACGACATGCTTGATCATCTACGTGACCAACTTACCGTAAGCAACAAAAAAAAAATGATCTCATCGAACTAAGTTTAGAGGTTTTTCTGTTACTTGTATATCATATGTTATAAGCTTAATGTTTGTTTATGTTTGCAACGCAGAGGTTGTATCAAATGGACGCGAGAAAGTTTGTGATCGGGAACGTTGGACCGATAGGATGCATACCGTACCAGAAAACAATTAATCAATTAAAAGAAGACGAGTGTGTGGATTTGGCTAATAAATTAGCAAATCAATACAATATTCGACTAAAGAGTTTATTAGAGGACCTAAACAAGAAGCTTCCCGGAGCAATGTTCGTGCATGCCAATGTCTACGATCTCGTCATGGAACTCATTACTAACTACAAAAAATACGGTAATATTCATTTTTTCTTCTTCTATAATTATAAGCCAGAGTTAGTGCATACTGTGAGTATATAATATGGATTTTTGGATACAATACAGGCTTCAAAACTGCGACAAAGGCTTGTTGCGGTAATGGAGGACAATTCGCGGGTATTATACCGTGTGGACCAACTTCGAGTATGTGTCAAGAGAGGGATAAATATGTGTTTTGGGATCCTTATCATCCGAGTGAAGCAGCAAATGTTATCATCGCCAAGCAATTGTTACATGGTGATGTTAAAGTTATATCTCCGGTTAATCTCAGCAAACTTAGAGATATGTGATCTGATTGTTTGTTGAAAAGTGTCTAGTTGGAGATTCTATACATAATTTCTTGTATTTACGTTTGTTATGCGCAAAGTTAAGATCCATCTTTGTATGTGTGACGTGTTTAATTTTAGTGAGAATGCTTTTGTTTTTGTCAACATGTGATGAAAAATTTGAATATACATTTTGTCAAGATATGATATGATAAAATGTGTCTTTATGCAAATTTATCTGCGATTTCCAAGAGACGAGCACATAGTTGAGGCTTTGAATTCATTGCCATGTGATCTGCATCTTTGATCTCCATTACTTCTTTTGGTGGAAAGTTGTTGATCATCCAACGTTGGTTTTCTTTAGGTACTATATTATCCTCTCTGCATATGATATAAATACGCGTAACAGATCCATACCCTTCTTCAGTAAACCTTCTTATCCCTGCTAGATTGTCTGTAACTAATGGGTTTACCCTCACCAACATTGTTGCTAATTCAAGATCCTAACACATGACAACAAACAATGTTACTTAGCAATCTCATATAGCTATTAGGTTTGGAGTCTTACTTCGACCGGAGACATTTGATACAATTTCTTGGCCATGAACTCTGGTCCAAAAAGAACACTTTGTAGAGGACGATCAGGTGTTCCATAGCTTCCATAGACTGTGTCCAAGAACTCTTCTTGTGGAATACTCGCCATAACCTGAAGAGTTTTTTTCACTCAGATATCATAATCACCTGAAGAGATCAGTGGATGAATACCTTTTGGAAGACGTAAGCAGGAGGGTTTTTGGTGTCGGGCATGGAGGAAGGAGGATGTCACAAAGACAATAGCAGCGATCTTTCGAGGGAAGATGTCGGCAGCGAGAGCAGAGGGTATTCCTCCCATGCTATGAGCAACAAGAATCACCTTTTCGTGCCAGCCAAGTGAGCCCATAACCTCGAGCAATGGCTTGGAATAGTCCATCAAAGTCTGAATCTCTTCTACTCTGCTGGTGTTGATACCTGATGCAGCCAGATCCATTGCAGTGACACAGTGACCTGCAGCCTCTAGCTGTGTTTTCACGTTGTACCAACTCCATGCACCGTGGCAGAGTGAATGCACAAGCACAAAGTGCTTCTGGTTCTTTTTCTCCATTGCCTTCTCGATTTCGTTTCAGCTCCTTGGTTCAATGCTTATATTGACCGTTAGTTCCCCTGAGATCCAGGGAATGGTCAACCAACATTACAATGACTGTTAGGTTCTGGTCGTTCTCTAAGATTAAGTAAATGGTATACCAACTGTTAGTTTTGTAAGTCAATAATTTTGTAAACCATGGAGTTAGTTGGTTGGTTGAACCTACCTCTTATGTTTAAAAATGTTAAAATATTTTACAGGTAAGTTCCGTGAGAATGAATATAGTCTCATCATTTTAAGATACCAATAAATTTGAGTAAGCAAGCTTCCATGGTTTTGTTAAGATGGTTTCGTTACGCTTTACCAAATTCAGAGGAAAAAAGCCATTGATTCCCACCGTTTCAACAGTTACCAAAGAGTTTTTTGAATTTAGTCTCATCGTTTTTAGATACGAATGCCATTGTAGAAACAAAATCCGTCTGAGGTTGAAGAAGAAGCTCTCGTTAATGTGATTTGGGTTTTTTTTTTTTGATCAAGAGAAATTTTTCATTAAACTAGGAAACACTCACACTGGTGAGGCCAAAAGGGTTACAGCAGACAAAGCTGCTTTAGCGATTACATCAGCTTGCAAATTCTCCCCACGGGGGATAAAGTGAAAAGATAAGTGAATGAAGAGGGTGGCAAGGCTCTTAATATCATAAAGAATGCCTGCAATCTCATTCAACTCTGACCCTGAACGCAGGGTTGAGATTAGGACATTGGAGTCCGAGAAGACTTGAAGATGAGAGTAGTCTAAAGAAATAGCTTCCTTGAGACCCTCCCTCATGGCTAAACTTTCTGCCACTAAAGCTGAAACCACTAACTTTCTATTTTTTGAACCCTGACTCAAAGCTTTTCCGTCAGGCGATTTGAAACACATGCCCATTCCTCCATCTTTAGTTTCTTCATTCCATGCACCATCGCAGAACATCGAGATTTCGTTGCCAGGCTTAGCTGAGTGGTTTGTGCTATGGGGTTTCTGTTTCAATTGGGGACAGATTGCTGCTTCCCACTCTTTTGTTTCCAAAATGGAATTTACGACAATCTCGGACGCTGAGAAGAGTCTGTTTTCAAAGACTAAATGGTTCCTAGCTTTCCAGAGGTTCCATAGTAGCCAAGATGTGAGTGAAGCGGATATGATACCTGATGGCGGGAGTGTACGGGAGCTCTGCGCTTTTTCAAAGAGGATTGGTACTGTAACAATTGCAGATACCATGTTGTTTAGGTTGATCGGTAGTTTGCTCCACGCTTCTTGGGCAAACTCGCATTCCCATAGGATATGGCAGAGGGATTCATGGCCATTGCATCTTTTGCAGAGGATATCAGTGAGTAGTCCCCGTCGTTCCAGTGCATCACCGGTAGGTAAGGCTCCGTGAGCTGCTCTCTAGAGGAAGTATTTAATCTTTGGTGATGTATTACTATTCCAGATGAGCTTCATCCAGTTGAAATCTTGTTTGATGGGGTTCGGTCTGCCATTAAAAGCAATCTTGTAACCTGATTTGGATGAGTAAATTCCTGATTTCTCAGGTAACCAGACAGTTTTGTCTTGCTTCCCAAGAGAGCTGGGTATGATTAGGCGTATTTTCTCCTCATATAGAGGTAAATGGTGGCGTATCTTTTCAAGATTCCAATCCAGAGTTGTTGGGTCTAAAAGCTCATAGACAGTAAGTTGTTGATCTTCTAAAGTGACTGGACACATTGGCCGAATTGGTTCTGCAACGGAGAGCCATGGATCAGACCATATTTTGTGTCTTTCCCATTTCCAATGATTGTTCCTAACCCTTTAACTATTGAGTTTCATTCCTGCCAAGATTCCACTCCAACCATGAGAGGCTGATTTTGCAGGTGGACAATCAAGGAAATCACAATCCGGGAAGTACTTTCCTTTCATGACTTGAGCTAGTAGCGAATCTGGTTGGTTGAGTATTCTCCAGCTTATCTTACCAAGGAGAGCCAGATTAAATTCTTCTATCTCACGAAAGCCTAATCCTCCTTTTTGCTTTGGTTGTGTAAGCTTATTCCAAGCTAGCCAAGACATTTTTTTCTTTTCCGGGAACTATCCCACCAGAAGCGTGTTAGTATTGAAGTTATTCTCTTGCAGAGTGAAATAGGGATCTGGAAGCAAGACATTTGGTATGTTGGGAGAGCTGAGAGCACCGTTTGGAGTAGTACTTGCTTTCCTGCTCCCGAGAGAAATTTGTTTGGCCAGCTGAGTGATTTTTGTCTGATCTTGTCAACTAGGCCTGTGAAGATGTCTTTCTTCTTGCGGCCAAAATTTTCAGGAATCCCTAAATACTTGCCCATACCCCCTTCCGATTGTATTCCTAGGGACTCCTTTACTCTGTCTCTGATGTATTGAGGAGTTTTAACTGAGAAGGTGACTGTGGATTTACTCAGATTGATGCATTGCCCCCGAGCATCTTTCATATCTGTTTAGGATCCTCTTTAATTCTGCACAGTTTGCTTCATTTGTTTTGCAGAAAAACATCGTGTCATCTGCAAAGAGCAGATGATTGATGAAAGGACTTCTTCTCGCAACCTGTAAGCCTTTCAATCTTCCTGAATGTTTGGCGTTTGTGCATAGACCAGATAAGACTTCTGTGCAAAGTATGAACAGGTATGGGGAGAGGGGGTCTCCCTGTCTTAGACCTCTCGCTGGTGTCACTCTGCTTTGTGGGGATCCATTGATGAGAAATGAATAAGAGACTGATGTCACGCATTCCATGATCCAAGATATCCAGAGAGGATCGAAGCCTAACTTGGTTAAACTGCATGAAGGAAACCCCATTCAATGCGGTCATATGCCTTGCTCATGCCAGTTTTCACTGCCATGGAGCATCTCTTTGTAGCCCCCGACATCTTGAGATAATGTAGCATTTCATGTGTTATCAGCACATTGTCGGTAATGGCACGTTTTGGCACGAACGCTGATTGATGGATCGATATTAGCTCAGTCAGGAGAGGTTGTAGTCTGTGAGTGATGATCTTTGCTATGATCTTATATCGTACATTACAGAGTGCAATAGGCCTGTATTCAGCGGCTTTCTTCGGAGCCAAAGTCTTGAGAAGGAGACAAACTGGAGTGGAGTTTACCTTTTTGTCCATTTTCTTTGATAAGAATAAATTTTGTACTTCACTGCATATGTCATTGGTAAAATCCTGCAGAGAAACTGTCTGCTCCAGGCGCTTTATCAGGGTTTATGTCAAACAGAGCCTTTTTGATTTCCATCTCTCTTGGTAGGGAGCAAAGCTTTGCATTGGTTTCCCGTGAATCTTGCAAGAGATGGTCTCATCCACAGTTTCATACGTGGTACGTCCATTTGATTTGAAGATATTTTGAAAGTAATCCCCAAAAACTTTTCATATTTGATCTTCTTCATGGACTTCTATCCCCTCTTCATCCTCTAACACTGTGACCCGGTTTATGGCTCTTCTAGCTTTTGTGACAGCATGGAAGTATGCCGAGTTACGGTCCCCACCTTGTAGCCATAGTACTCGGCTTCTTTGGCGCCAGAAGGCTTCTTCGTCTTTGTATGCTTTTTCGAGAGTTTTAGATAAGTTTTGGATGAGATCTTGGTCCAGGATTGATGTTGAGAGGGCTGTTTCCAGGTCCTTTTGTAGTTCATGTATTGATTTTGCATTCTTCTCCTTTTGTTCTTTGGACCATCGTATAAGTACTGATCTGCATCTGTTGATTTTCCCTTCTACTCGTTCTGCAGTTTCCGGTTGCCATGCTTTTTCAATGAGTGCTCTAACTTCCTCATTTGAACTGAGGTTCCTGTCATATCGGAAAGGTCTTCGCTTCTTCTTCTTGGACGTGTCTAGGAAAATAACTACTGGTCTGTGGTCTGAGCCTTCAAATCTGAGGTAACAATATCTACCCGAGGGAAACATCTCCGACCACGAGAAGTTTGCCATTACTCTGTCTAGACGAGCTTGAATAAAATGTGAGTGACGGTGACCTCTCCAAGATAGTGGATTTCCAGCATGGTTTATATCCCATAGTCCATTTTGAGAGACAAAACTTCTAAATGGTATGAAGGAACCTTCACATCTAGCTGGACCTCCTTGCTTCTCCTGATTGTCTAGAATATCGTTAAAGTCTCCTGTGAGCATCCATGAAGAGTCTCTAGTGGAGGCTAGTACGGAAATGGATTCCCAGAAGCCTGCACGGTGTTCCTGTGATTTGGGTTTGTTGGACTATAATCATATCTTAAATAATGTAATGTCTGCATATTAAGTTAGTTATTAAATTTGGAGTGTGACGTTTAGGTTATGTTCGTAAGGTCACAAGTAGAACAGACGCAACTCTTCTCATGTCCGTTGTTTGTCTATTTAAACCAACTTAAAATCATGTAAACAAGTTAGTTCATCAATAAAAAGTCAATTTTCTGCAACTTTGATTTTGTTCTTTCCGAGTGTGTCTCAGAAGAAACAGAACATCTAAGCGTTTGCTGTGTTCTTTGAAGATGAAGAATATTTTGCTTCTAACCGGGTTCAGAGCAAGAGAGTCGTATGATTCAAGAAATTTACCATTCTCTAGAAAATAATGTGGGGAAGAGGTTTAGCCGTTTAGGTTAATGATGCAAGGACGGCTTGCCAAAAAACTTTAGTAGGGTTTTGCCGAGGTAGATAAGTATATTTAAGTACCGGTTTAAAGTTTAAACCGACACAAACAAAGAAAAGGAAACACGTGTTTCGGAAGAAACAGAGAAAGGAAATTACCAAGAGCTGTTTCTTTATAAATAGGTCGATCCACGATCCTTTTTGTACATTCAATCGATCGTGCGCTCTGGAGATATGGGAGACCGCAAATTTATGCTTCCACATCGTGTTTGGTGCAGCACATGTGGTAATTACATGTATGAAGGGACGACCATATTCAATTTCCGTGAAGAAGAAGTCATCAACAAGATGTACCTAGGGATGAAAATCCGTAGGTCTACATCAAGTGCACCACCTGCTTGGCAGACGTGACAATTAAAACCGATCCAAAGAACTCGGGTTATATTGTCGAATCAGGTGCAATTGGCCTGTGATTGCACATACAGCTATGCGGTGAAGTGTTTGCTCTAGCTAGGTTACTTTCATCAAAACCTCGATTTTGTATTTTTTATTTTTTTAGTTACATTTAATGGTTGAAGTCTATGAGATTGCAGTCATTACCGTAACGTTTCAGTGTTTTTTTTTCTTCTGGTTTCATTATAAACACTGGAAAAAAATTGACCTGATCTTGGTAAAACTCTGTTTGAATCTGGATTTGGCTTTGTTGATATATTGCAAACTGTTCTTTCATCATGTATTTGCAGGACTTTACAATTTTGACAAGAGCCAGAACAAATTGAACGTGCCTCAGTGTAAGGTACTTTCTTGAGAATTTAGCAGTTCTCCTGCCACAGAATTTGAGTTCCTTGTTTCTCCTAAAACCAACAAAGATTCAGGTGTCTCCAAGTAGCTTTTTAAATTGACAAAGCGTTCTCGCAGATTTCATATCAGTGAAGGAATCTTTGTTTCGAAAATTACAGTCATGCCTAGCGTTTTGTAGCCATCGAAATTGACACTCCAACTCCCTGAGTGGATCAGTAGATTTAATCAGCTTTGATCTTCAAGATCTTAATTATTATTGGGAGCATCTTTCTGATTCTTTCTGTAAGACCTTTCGTGACAATTTATAACAGCAAGACGTTAGTGTCTTAAAACTTGTAAACGTACCAAGTTTGGGGTTTCTCTACCTTTGTCTCAAGATCCTTTGATGCTCATGCTGTAATAGGACTTAGACTTTCCAAGTAGAGCTAGTACGGGACTGGGACCAAACGTGGTGTATGATTCAGTCTTGAATCTGAGATCGTCTCAATGTTTATATACAGCTCTCCCACGAATATCTATTTATAAAACTCTTCTATGAATAGTATCACTTAGTTCTCATACATATTAATTGTTGTGGTGGAAGCTGAAGTTTGTAATGAATTTGGCGAAAATAGTGGTGAGAGTTTATCATTCTCCGCTGCAACTGCTTCCCATAGTAAGGGTTCAATTATCTCACGATCTTATTTATATAATCACTCGTATTAGTAATATCTTGTTCTTAGTTCTCATACATATAGATGCATCTCATATGACTTATATTGTAGTCAAAGCTTAAGTTCGTAACCAATCTCAGGTTTATTTATGCATATTTGCCAAGCGATTTCCAAGAGAAGAGCACATAGTGCATGAGGCTTGGAGAACATTGGCATATGATCTATATCTTTGATCTCCATCACTTCTCTAAGTGAAAGGTGATGGACAAGCAGAAACTGCTTATGGTTCTTCTTCTCCTTCTTCCATTGCCATCTCTTTTCAGCTTTTTGGTTCAACACTTATACTGACTGTTATTTTCCCTTGTACTCTGAGTTCCAGCGAATGGTAAACCAACATTACTCTGACTGTTAGACTGTTAGTTTTCGGTCGTTGTCTAAAAATCATACACCAACTTTACATTAACTTTTAGTTTTAAGTCGGTCAATTTATGCAGTTAGTTGGTTAATCTAATCAGTCGGTCAATTTTTTAACCCAAATGTTATGGATCATTATTATGTTGTAAATACTCAGGTATACATAATCAGTTGGCACCCTTTTGTCCTTAAAGCTTCAGCTTGTACCAAGTCCATCCGCTTTAGCACAGCTTCTGGTTACTTATATTTTCCTTCTTTGCTTAGCCTTTTTGTTCTTCTTTTATATTGACTGTTAGTTTCTCTGATCATCTTAAGATCAAGCGAAGGGTTCACCAACATTATATTGACTGTTAGTTTTCTCACTCAGTAGAAACTTTTAAGTATGATCATATAGATGGAATGATCTTCAATGCGACACAGAGAAATTAGTTCCTTAAAATTAACTGTAGTTTCTCAAATCACCAACATCTAGCTTATACTTGAAGCTGAAGTTTATATTAACTCGTAGTCACAATCGCAGGTTTATCTGCAATCTCCAAGAGACGAGCACAGAGTTCTGGAGGCTTGGAGGACATTCTCATAGGATCTGCATTTTTTATCTCCATTACTTCTTTTGGAGGAAAGTTCCTGATCAACCAACGCTTGTAGTAATCTGATAAGAACTCTCGTCTATTAATCTCACCAATTACAAGCTCAAGCATATAAACTCGTAATCCCAATCTTGATTCTCACATACGAGAGCCAAGCCAACAACAGAATGCACAAATCGCATTAAGAATTCTCCCCCCTCCTCTTTCTCTTCTATACTCTTTTTACAGTTGACTCGTTGACTCAACTGACTCAACAACTAATGCCAACTCATCTGTATTCGAACTCTTCTCTCCTTTCTTCTTCCTTCTATAAACCCTCATGGGCATATCATAATCCTAATATACCACATTATTCATTGTCCTGAGTTGAACAGAACTTATCTGATATGTTATATGTGGCGTTTGTTCATGCATGTTTTAGTTAGTCAATCATTCTTTTCGATTAATCAATCAACGCTAGCAACAACGCTTGGAGTGAGAAACATTGCATTCCTCGGTTCTGGACTTACGCTAGTGAACTGTATTTCAGCCATATCACTAGCTTTCTACATGCCTCAGGTGAACACATCTCCCTCCAATTTGGCATTAAGAATTTCGGTTAATCTAAGCATGAACACCAATACAACTTTCGCCAGCCTGATAATCTGTTTCCATAAATTTTTGCTGGAACACTATCACTTGCTCGTATTCAGCTTTGAAACACCACCCGTCTATGCTTTAATTATTTGACATGTTTTTACAGGTAGCTTGATGATTCCTGCACATATGATCTTGGTTTCATGCTTGATTTTCCAGGTAATGTTGTATCCCACGATACTCTTATATAGCTTAGAAAGTATGGTCAGACTGAGATGATGTCCGAAAACTTCATAACTAAATGCTTTATTGCACTGCCAAGTTCATCTATGAACAAGTGACAAGCCTTTTCGAGCTGTGGTCCTTATTTCACTTGAGGTTCTTCTGGTTTTTCCCCCCAACGCCATCAATATGGCCAAGAAGGAGCTTAAGGTTCATAAGATGCTCTGTCAGAACTAAGCTTTTTAAAGTTGAAATCTAAAGAAAGATTGGGACTTTCGAAAACTTTGAGGCTCTATAAAAGAAAGAATGGTACAGTAATGAATCTGATTTTCTAAGCCACGTAGTTGAATTTGAAGGTTAGACTAAAGAGATCTAACAAGAAGTCGATTTCTTGATTGTCTGTCAAAGACACCAAACCGGAGTTCCCACACGTTTGATGCACTGCTTGGAATAGCAGCATTCCACTTTTCGCATGACTGTGTACTGTAGCCCTGACTTGTTTCTCAGCCTCTCCGCTAAGGCCAATATCGTTCTGATTGAAAGCGTTCTTTACCGCGCTTCCATCTTCCTCTGTTTGACCAACATTCCATCTTTCCTGTTGCCGCAATGAGCAGTTTGAGTTTGAGTTTTCGGGAAATGTAACCAGCGAAAGCAAACAGCTTATTGGGCTTTGTCCCGGTAAAGGACTTTCGACTTTCGTTTTGTTCCAGGGAGAGACAGAACCCATAGCCTCCTTTTCATTAGAAAGAGTAAATTCCAACGGCATATTTTCTTTCCCCTTTTGTTGCTAGCATCCGAGCTACTCGTGATGACACTGGTACTGCTAGAAATAAAACTCTGGTCAGTGGACACAGAGTCGGGGATAAAGTTTAGCCACACTCCTATTTTGGTCGTTAGCTATAGTAACTGTCTCTTCCTGCCTCGAGATAGAACGGTTGAAACGGCCCAGTTTTATGGAAATGCCCACTTAATGCGTCGGTCAAAAGTATGGAGCTATTTTTATGTTCACCTAACTTCCATATTCTCAGCTCAGGCGGGAAGTGACCACTTGAAGTCCATGATCTTCACAGCTAGAGACCCTCTAAAGGCGTGAGTGAGACATTTACAAGCTGTGGGTTGCTTTCATCGTCTTTGTCTTGAGACTGATTTCGACATTAGTCAATCCTTCCCATCCAAACAAAACAAGAAACCAACTTGTAGTCTTTCTCTTAAGACTTTTTTAAGCCAACCCACATTAAACTGTTATGGCTGCAGCTTGGTTTAAGTCCAAAACCGACTCCATATTTTCTTTAGGCAAAGGAATAAGGAATATGTTTTCAAATCATATTCTTTTGTCCATTCCAATAAAAAAATCGAAACTAATCCCATATAATCTGTAGACTTTTAGCCATGCACTACCAACCAATAGCTTTCACTCTTATTTTTCCATCTCATAACATTCCTCTTTATAGATGCACTACCAACCATATGTATTTTTTTTCCTATTCACCATATAATCTTTGTGTAGAAATTTTTAGGCATGCACTACCAACCAATAGCTTTCACCTCTTATTTTTCCATCTCATAACATTCCTCTTTATACATGCACTACCAACCATTTGTATTTTTTTTCCATTCCCATTAGTCATTTTCCATCTAAGCCGCTGGTCGTTTTTTCCCTCCAGCATTTCTAAAACCGGCTCATAGTTTTAATCTACTTTTAGACATATGCTTCAGCTTTGTCTTAGACATACTGTTGGTCATTTTTTTCTCATCCAACAAGTCCATTAGTCGTTTTTTTTCATCTACGGACATTTTTGAAACCTTTGGTCATATTCTTTTTGCCATTCCCATAAATAATCTGAGTATTTTCCATCCAGCAAGTCTAAAACCGACCACACACTATCTTTCGACAAAAACATAAGGAATCTGTTTTCTTAAACCCTTGTTTCATCCATTCCATCCAAATATCGAAAAGATCCCACAGAGTCATCCGAGTCTTTGTCTACAGAC
This sequence comes from Sisymbrium irio, assembly GCA_000411075.1. NCBI lineage: Eukaryota > Viridiplantae > Streptophyta > Magnoliopsida > Brassicales > Brassicaceae > Sisymbrium > Sisymbrium irio. The sequence continues at coordinate 419,819 of KE155768.1, read as the reverse complement.
TTTTAAACCATACACTACCAACCAATAGATTCCTCACGGATCAAGACAATGGGGCAATGTACCCAAATAAGAATCTGTCAGAACACTGTAAGATTAGAACCTGCATATGATCTTTCTTTGGTTTTCAAAATTCCAAGACATCAAACATCAACAACGTGAACTGACCAATTATGTTTGACTTTGTTCTTATTTGATGATTTAACTTGGCAAGCACAAGCAGTATATTCTTCATAGATTCCTAGACATGTAAATGGAAACGTCACTGAGCTGATTAATCAACACTAGGTTAGAATTTGCTAACGAGAACCAAACAAAAAAGTGTTACCTGATTAGAATGCTCAAGCGATGATTCAGCAGCAAAGAATGGTATGTGTGGAATCTGGATGTGCAGGCTTGACATCTCTGTCTATTTGTTTTATGGTCTCCGTATCCTGTATTCATTAAAGAGTTGATGTTGGAACTGGTGGACAAACTGAATACATAGCCTTTAATCCTGTCCTTAGGTGATGTATTGAGGCATTTCTAAGACATTCAAACAATGAAAGACCAGTCAAGGATGCAAGCTATTGTAGTACCTGGATGTATGTATTCCATATACTGGCCTTCCCAAGGCTTAAAGGATGCATCGACTTTCACTCTTCAAATCATAATTGTCAAATCCCTTTGACCTCACCAATCTCCATGTGATTTCTGTCTGACTACCACATGAACACATTTCAAGAATTAGTGCAAAGAAAGTTTGCAGATAAACGAAACGACTAACGAAGGACAAAAAATTGACAAAAACTCATAGGGAAGAAAGGAAAGAGAGCAGGATGACTTACATGACTCGGTAAGAAGCTCATCCTTGTAGTGCTTGTATTGGGATCTCTTTTGTTTCAGTTGAGTAGACAAGAGGGAACGTTCAGGTGGCAAGTAGCCTAGCAAAAGCTGCAAAAAAAAAAAAAAGAGAGAATCATATTTCAATAATGGCGTTGTAAGGTAATTCATGCAAATCAAATATAGACATAAAGACTCTCAGTGTCAGTTCTGCATTGTTGCATTACAACGGAATAGATTCTATTTTCTGTAAACTGATATTCAAGTGAAGACAAGCCTAAATATGATTCTTCGTAAGACACACACAAACCTTCTTCCAGACAGTAGAACGGATCCCAGGAGAATCTGGCAAAATTGTAAAGCAAGACTCGATAACTAATCCAAATGAAAGAAATAAAGAAACCATACATATATTATTGGTGTATGTGTGATTTTTAGAAACATAAGTTATTCGAAAACAGTAATGACAGACAAAAGGAACACCTATGTGTTCTGCGCATAAAAGATGGTTTCTTTATATACTAAAAACAGAATGTATTAATGATCTCCCAAGTTCAAAAACGAAGGATTTACCCTAAACCAAGAACAAGAAAAGAGAAGAGAAAAAAAGATTAAACTTTGAAAGACTAGGGATTGTAACGAGAACGGAAGAAGAAACCCTAAACCAAGTTCACCGCAAAAATTTAAACTTTGAAAGGTTTTTAGGAACACGAAAACAAAAGTAGAGACCCTAATATACATAAACCGAAACGTACCTCCACGACGGGCGGAATCTCTAATCAAGATGAATATCAACAAAAGAAAATAGAATAATTAAGAAATTCGGAAAATCGAGAGCAAAGAGTTTCTCGAATTCTTCAAAAGATTAAAAATAAAAGTAAAAGAGAGAGAAAATACAAAAACACGCGTTCCTAACGGTTGTATTTTTTTTTTAAACGAGTTGGTTTATTTCTGTGGTTAAGAACACGTCGTCCGAACTAGTGTTTTAAAAACCGAATAGATTTTTTGAAATCAAGCCGGTTTAGAGATATGCTTTTCTGTTCGGATATTAGAGATATAAAATCTGTTCGGATAATATTATTAGTGATTTTGTTTAATATCATTTAATAATTTAATTTTTTTATATTAATAATTTAAAAGTTAAAAAAAATAGGAAAAGTAAAAAAATATATACTAAACATATTCTCAACTTCTTAAAAAACTACAAAATTACCATTGTCTGAATCACTGTATCAGGTAAACAAATACTCTATTTTATTATATATTAAGTCCAATATCAATTAATTATTAATATATTATCGTATAATATTTAAAAGCCTTCATATTATGTGTTGTCAAATAATACATAATATACTATACAATATTAACACAGTAAAAATTATTACATGCTAATACATTATATATTATTAGTACTATAATATTATTATACGATAATACATTATTTGTATGCTAACAATATTATACGCATATGATCGAGTGGAATGGTCTTTTGTGGAGAATCTTCTATGGAAAATGAGTTTCTCGGCCGTTTGGGCTGCTTGGATAATGTGATACATCACATAAGTCCAGTGCAAAGTTCTTCTTAATGGTCAGCCAAGGGGTAATATTGTTCCTAAACAAGGATTACGGCAAGGAGATCCATTATCTCTTTATATGTTTATACTATGTACGGAAGTTCTTATCGCAAATATACGAAAAAACAAAACGAGAAAAATTGTAACATGATTAAAGATAGCAAGGACAAGCCCCCCTATCTCACATCTACTTTTTGCGGATGATAGTCTTTTCTTCTGCCAAGTAAACAATGATGAATGTAATGTTTTACTAAAAATCCTTAAAGAGTATGAGGTTGCTTTGAGACAACATATATATTTTGACAAATCATCATTACAGTTTGGACATAAGGTAGATAATACCATGAAAGAGGAATTTCAACAAATTTTAGGCATTACTAATATTGGTGGCATGGGATCAAACTTAGGTATTCCAGAGATTTTAGGTGAGGCGAAGATTCAAGTTTTTGATTTCTTACAAGATAGACTTCATAATAGAGTCAATGGTTGGACAATACGATTTTTAACAAAAGAAAGAAAGGATGTTTTAATAAAATCGATAACGACAACATTATCGACACATGTGATGTCCTGTTTCAGATTACCTAAATCAGTAACCAAGAAACTCACAAGTGTAGTAGCACAATTTTGGTGGAGCAAGAATAGAAATCACAAAGGAATGCATTGGATGTCATGGAAAAAATTATGTTGGGACAAAGAAAATGGGGGTTTAGGCTTTTATGTAATCGAGGATCATAATACAGCTCTATTAGCAAAACAACTTTGGCGTCTAATTGATAAACCGGATTCGCTTTTTTCAAGAGTTTTTAAAGGAAGATATTTTAGGTATTCAGATCCATTGGATCCAATTAGAGTGTAGTTTCCATCTTATGGTTGGAAGAGCATAATCTCTGCTAGATCTCTGGTTAAAAAAAGGTTAATCAAAAGGGTGGAATCTGGAGAATCCATTTAAGTATGGAATGATCCTTGGATTTCCGGAGTCTGGAGAATCCATTTCAATACAGGACACTTGATCATCCTCTACACTTGATTATGCTTGGAGTCTTACTTCAACCGGAGACAATTGATAAAATTTCTCGGCCAAGAACTTTGGTCCAGAAAGAATAGTTTGTAGAGGATGATCAAGTGTCCCGTAGTTTCCAGAAACGGTGTCCAAGAACTCTTTTGGTGGAATGCTTGCTCAGCTGCAGATTTCACTCAAATGCCAGATTAATCACTAATTCAAGAGTTTATACCAGATCATTGTTGTTACCTTTTCAACAACGTAAGCAGGTGGGTACTTGGTGTCAGGCATCGAAGATATCAAGAAGACAATAGCAGCGGTCTTACATGGGAATATGTCGGCAGCGAGAGCAGCCGATATTCTTTTCACGCTATGACCGACTACTAGAACCACCTTTTTACTAGAGGCAAGCGAGCCCATAATCTTTAGCAATGGCTTGGAGTAACCCACAAAAGTCTGAATCTCTTCCACTCTGTTCATGTTGCTACCAGATGCGGCAAAAGCCACTGCAATGATACAATGCCCTGCAGCCTCTAGCTGTATTTTCACCTTGTACCAACTCCATGCACTGTGGCAGCCCGAATGGACAAGCACAAACTGCTTCTGGTTCTTTTGATCCATTGCCTTCCTTTCCTTTCTCAGCTTCTTAGTTCACACTTATATTGACGGTTAGTTTCCCTCGTGCTCTGAGTTGTATGGAGTAGGCATTGATAAACCAACATTACATTGACTGTTAGTTTTAAGTCGTTCTCTGAGATCCAGAGAATGCTAAACCAACATTACATTGACTGTTAGTTTTTTTTCCCATTAATTTCAATTTTCAACTATAGAAAGAAATAAAGTCTGAATCTTTACAAAGATCCTCTCACACGAACTTCTTAATTGCATAAATCCATATACATTTTGATCAAATGCTAATTAAAATGAATTTGTCTGCGATTTCCAAGAGATGGTAACTTAGTAGTGGAGGCTTGCATAACATTTGCATAGCATTTGGGGACATGCAGGATTCTCCAAAGGAACACCTTGATCTCTGGGAGACGTGTATAGACAAGACTTCTCTGTTCCCATTGACCTCATCAGAAGAATGAGAAATCCTCTTAGTGGATCAATCCCTCTTTGTATGGTACATCTCAAAAGTATTCTTTCAATTCTAAACCTTCCTCAAAATTATCTTATTAAAAGCATATAAAAGTTTAAGGTCAGTTGACATCGGACATAACTGTTGAACCAGAACCTCACAAACGAATATTATGAGATTGAGGTTTGCGGGGGCAAGAGAATATCAAATAGTAAAGTTGTAACTCCGTTGAAAGATGAAGTAGGGTTTTTATTGATTATAGCTGAACCTTGAAGAAGGCTGCCTACGTACCCTGTTGAAGGGATCAAGCCTAAACGGAGTTCGGTTTACAAAGGAATTAGAGTTTCTCGGAAGAGATGTAAAGAGCTCTGAATCTCGTAGAGAATTCAGAGGGCCGTCAAAGCTCTG
>KE155768.1:354521-383372 GCA_000411075.1 Sisymbrium irio | reverse complement strand
TATATTAAATATATTAAGAAATAATTTAGTTACAATTAAGATATGTTAATAAAAAAAATTTTGTGTTTCTATTTTTCCCATTTTAAAATTTTTATTAAATCGAAATTTTAGATTTGATTACAATAACAATCTTACTTATATATCATTTGATGACATAAACATAAAACCCAATTAAAATATATTTTTAAACAATTTTTAATTCTGAATAGAAAATGTAGATAAATAAAAATTTATAATGATAAATGTTAGTTAGAAATTGGGCTCAGTGGATGATAAATTTTGAGATGAAGGTTTGTCAATACATACTTAATTAAAAATGAATAGAACCAATAAGCAGCCCAAGTAAGGAGAATGTTTTAAGTGCCACATGTCAAGTTATGGGAAAAAATAGTCCTCTTATTATTGTATAGATTTGCAATGGGGCTGTTGATTTTTTTTATCAACTGCTTAATAGCTCCAACGCATGTGTTGAAAGATGATGTGGCAAAATGGGTGTTGAATTTATTCAACCGGTTGAAAGCACAAAAGTTGGACCCACGAAAAACACTTGGCGCATTCTGGATGGATGGAAGATATAATTTTTTTTTTTTTTTTGCTTTTTGAGAAAATCAATTTATATGTATTTGCACTCTATTGGTTACTTTAGTTTTTTAGGATTTCTTTCTCATCTTATCTATTCCAAATCAATTATTTGACATAAAAAATTTTTTTTTTATAAATTTCATATCAAAATTTTTTTTTCAGACTCTATAAATAGAGACTTGGTTCATTTCATTCTGAAATATATAAAAACGAGGTTTTACTATAATTTGTTTAGTTTATCTGAAATATTTCTTTTTTTTATATCTTTGATTTATGAGTTTTATTGTTTGTGAGTTGAAGAAGGACATGGTGTTTAATATCAATTGTGTTATGTGGTTGTCCCGTATTGTATTTGAAGTTTTAGTAAATTATTTTTATTTTAGTTATTGAAAAAATTAAGTTAAAAACATAAAATAATTAAAAAGTTATAAACTTTTTTATTTATTTTTACTTTATTAAATTTAACTTTAATCGATGTTTTAACTTAATTAAATGAACAAATATTATTAATATGTATTACAAAATAAAATAAATAAGAAAATAAAAGTGTGAAATAAAATAGAGTGGTGTAGGGTGTTGAATTTTATTAAACATTTGCATTGGAGTGTTTAAAAATTATGTGGATGTTGACTTGTGATGTGGAAAAAAGAGAAAATGAGATGGAGTGTTAAAAGTGAGGTGGAGAATGTTGAATTTGATTTAGCATTGCACATAGTCTAATAACTAATTTCTAACAAATATTTAATATTGAATACTTATGTTAGACCATATCCATTGGTCGTATAATAGTGGAGGAAAAAGACATAGTCGTATCTGAATAAAGCAGTCATGAGAGATTCTCTTGAGATGGAACATACATGTGTGCTATTATGACTGGTAATGATTTAAACATAAAATAAAAGTTAAATAAAAAACCAAACTGAATTAAAAATACTAATTTTTTATCATCTCGAAACTCGTATGAGTATACACGGAGGGAGATGCCCTTATAAAACCATCATTATCGGTGGTTTTTATAGAAATATCTTACAGTTTTAAATGATTAAATCAAATCAGAACAGTACAAAAAAGGAAACAACTGTTTCTTATTTAACACCTACAAAAACTTTTTTCAGCTTTATCAAAAACCTTTGAAAAAGGTAAAATTATTTAAGTGATTGAGCTATTTAAAAAAAATAATATTAAAATAGAATCTATTATAACCTCTATAAACCAACTTTACCGATAATGATACTCTAAATTTGAACAAAAAAGACATGTTATAAATTGATTATACGAATCCAAAAGAAGAGGACAAAGACCAAACAAACCCATTTGAACAGCATAAAACTAGGAAATGTATATTGTTCCTTTTTTACAAAGATCACTGTTATTATAATGTTATAGACCGAATCATAGGACAAACAAACGCCAATTAAAATACAATTTTTTCCCTCAATTTTCACAGAAAAAAAAAACAATCCACAAAATGTGTATCCATTAAATAAAGAACTGTGAACAAAATTAGATCCATTTGATTTTCATTGGATGACCTCCAATATGTGTTGTGTTGTAGATTTGTAGTTAATATAGATATATGCTATTTATACTTATTAAAATCCTATTTTCAAAATTGATTATGATGTATGCATGGCATGATATGCATATTACTTGTATATTGCATGTACAGTTATCAAGAACACAAGGCTAATTAAGGACAAAAATATAGACGAACGTAAACAAAATTCCAATTAAAACAGCCTAGAACAAAGGACAGCCACAAATATCAACTGGAAGACCTTAAAAAACAATTAAACATGAACGAAAACAAGGTTTCTAATCACCATTTGACCCAAAACAAAAACAAAAAAAAAAGAACAACAACAAAAAAAAATACAAGGAGGGGTTTCATGAAACACAGGAGTGCTGACAATCTTCGAACCATTTGTAGGTTTTCTTCAATCAATCGCTCATAGAACAAAAGAAAAACATAGAAACAAGAAGAATCGAAGGAGTGGGAAGTGTATGAGGAAGTTGTGTCCGAACATAGACAAAGATGATGGTTTGGAGACGGTTTTGGAAGTTCCGATACCGGAGGATATGTTTGCCGGTATGGGCAATAACGTTGCGTTGAGGTGGCAGAATATGTTGACATGGATGAAAGCTCAAACGTCTGATAAATGGTCGCAACCGCTGATCGCTGCTCGTATCAACGAGCTTCGTTTTCTTCTCTATCTCGTTGGATCACCTCTTATACCTCTCCAAGTTCAAGTTGGTCACTCTGTTCATAAGCCTGTCAAAGATTGTTCCATCGTAAGTAATTCAATATCATTCTTACATTGTACTCGGCGATGATCTAAAACAGTCCCATTAATTATATGGTTGCAGCAAGCTTCAACGGCAAAATATATAGTGCAGCAGTACATAGCAGCAACAGGAGGACCGGCGGCGCTAAATGCTGTGAACAGTATGTGTGTCACCGGACAAGTGAAGATGTCAGCATCAGAGTTCCATCAAGGAGATGATTCTAGCGTTAATAATCTCAAGAGCAATGACGAGATGGGTGGTTTTGTTCTGTGGCAAAAGGATCCAGATCTCTGGTGTTTGGAGCTCGTTGTCTCTGGCTGTAAAGTAATATGTGGAAGTAACGGTCGACTTTCGTGGCGACATTCTTCTAACCAGCAAACGCCTGCATCCACTGGAACGCCGAGACCTCTCCGTCGGTTTCTACAGGTACCATTCTGGTTAATTATTAATATGTGAGGTAATTCTCGTGGTATATACGTTAAACCAGTGGTTTATTGTTTACTAGGGTTTAGATCCTCGCTCGACGGCAAATTTGTTCCTAGACGCGACATGCATCGGAGAGAAGATTATCAACGGTGAAGATTGCTTTATATTAAAATTGGAGACGAGTCCGGCGGTTCGAGAGGCTCAAAGCGGTCCAAATTTTGAGATCATTCATCATACTATTTGGGGTTATTTTAGCCAAAGATCGGGATTGTTAATTCAGTTTGAAGATTCACGGCTTCTTAGGATGCGTACCAAAGAAGACGACGACGTTTTCTGGGAGACTAGCGCCGAATCGGTTATGGATGATTACCGGTACGTAGATAATGTGAACATCGCTCACGGCGGGAAAACATCAGTTACGGTTTTCCGGTATGGTGAAGCATCAGCGAATCATCGGAGACAAATGACGGAAAAATGGCGGATCGAAGAAGTTGATTTTAACATTTGGGGTCTCTCGGTAGATCATTTTCTTCCTCCGGCCAATTTGCAAATCGGAAAATGATTTTTTGATATGTTGTATTTATCATTCGTTTGCTCCGATTTTATTCATTTTTGTTAGTTTTTAATATATGAACTGAATCGGCGCATTTAAAATCCTTTTCGTTGTTAAATTTTTGAATACAAACAAACAATAATGTTGTTTATTTGAAATATTTGTCAAAAAGAAAAATTCACAGGAGATGAATGCAACGATTTTTCTTAATAAAAAATTGACTTTAGTTAATTTTAAAGTAATTTTTTTAAAAAATTGTTTTCGTAATAAAGATTTACAGGATATTTCAAAATAACAAAATTTATTAAGATTTTAATTAATTCTGTCAACACGACAATAAAAATAATGATAACTGATTATATTTACATTTTTATTTCATTTTTTTCAAATGACATAGAATTGTAGGCAAAAAAAAAAACATAATTGCAGTAAAATTGAATAACACCAATAATTTATGAAATGAAAAAAATAGAAATACTTGATACAATTACACATAAGTTTTTTATGAAACTTATGAAGAACATTATTGAATTACAGTAAAATTATATTTAATACATAAATTTAATAAATTGTATACATAAATTTAATACATTATTGAATTACAGTAAACTTATGAAGAACATTATTGAAATCTTCAAAAATCTAATTGAATATCTCTCCTTACTCTTATTACTTCCATAAAATGTATACGTTTTTATACGTTTTTATTCGGATGTTGGGGTTCTGAAAAAGAAATACAACATATGAAAGATATAAAATTAAAATTTGGAGATTTGTATATAAGCAAACCATTTTTCCTCATTGTTGAACGAATATCCAACTTGTCTGTGTAGTACAGGTAGGCACCCGATTTCGAAGGCAGCCTTGCTCTTCCTTTGAACCCAACTCGGGACTTTTCGGCCCTGCTCTTGATGATGATTGCAAAGATATCCACATCTCTTTATGGCAACAGTCTGAAATGTCGGTGTCAGAGGAAGAAGAAGAAGAAGAGTTGTTTAGTTGGATTGCCGCTGCAATAGGATTTGTCCCAGGTAATATGTTTGGATTTACAATTGGATATATATTGGTGTACTACAAACCAGAGTGTTTTAGGAGTCCTTTTGGCCAAAACCAATGCAGAAGCAGAGCACCATAACTCATTAGAGAGGTAATATTCTAAATTTGGTAGTAAAATAAAAACTACATATAATCAGTGGCGGATCTACTTGGAGTAAAGGGTGGTCAAATGACACCCTAATTTTTTTGATTTTTTATTTATAGTCTATAAATTTACTAGTTTTGCATTTGTTTAACTTAAATTTTTACCACTACATATTATGTTTTAATCCTCTCAAGAAAATTTTCTGGATCCGCCTTTGCATATAATGATAGTATTTTCTAGATGAATGAAAAAGTTAAATTAACGTGTTGAGTTATTTTTGTTTGTGTAGATTTCTTATAACTTTTTTTTTCTTATATCAAATTGAAGCAACCAAACCAAATGGACGGAGAAGACAGTTCACCTTGTTAGTGGACTTGGAATAAGTCAGGCCCAACGACAACATGAGAACAAGGAAATGGACCAGCCCAATACTCAGTCAACACAACAAAAGGTCAAACCTGCAACTCTGAATCAAGCGACCACGAGTACGGCTTCAAGGTCATCTTCCATTAAGACTCAGAACAAGTTTGCCATGCTTCTGCACCAAAATCAAAGAGAATATTCATAAGGATATTTCTTTAGGTTAACTAGTGTGTTGCTCAGTCCTCAGTTGTATAAAATGGGTCTCTAGTGTATCACCTTATCAACGAAGACAATGAGAATGAAACTTCTTTGAGAACTTATCTACTTTGTCTTCTTTCTCTTTTTGCTTTTACACTTATGACCCAATATGTTAGTATTTTATGTGGATTGGTTTATCAGTCTTAATTTCTGTTTTTGTGTACCGGTTTAGCTTGGTGTGTGTGTGTTTTTTTTTCCCGAATGATTGTTAAATTTCAAACCAAAAAAATGTCTTTGTTAATTTTACATGCTACTGGGTTTTAAAGCATGAAAAGCTAGGAGATTTGCAGAATTATGAGTTTGTAATGCTAACCCAAAACATCAAACCATCTTCAAGCTACTTATCAGTAGCTCCTGCTGAGACGAGCCGATTCCTGATCACTTTATCCATGAGCTTGAATGATCAGCCGAGAAGGAGGAGATGGCTGTTCACCATGTTTCCTCAAATTTCTTTCACACCATATGCCATAGAGGACAGTTTGGAAGACATACCGAAGGATGAACAGTTTAATATAATCCCCTGAAGCATTTTGGATGTAGGAGAGAATATCCAAACCAGTCTAAAGAGAAATGTTGCTGCATGAGCCCTCGTGAAAGACTGACCCAAATCTCTGCCGAAAAAAGGCAAGCAAAGAAAATGTGTTCTCTGGTTTCAAGTGGATGCATGCAGAAAACGCATTGAGAGTTGTGCGTCTGATTTCAGTGCAGGGTTCTGTCTCCAGTTGCTAACCTGTTCCGAATAGCAAGCCAAGCCATGAAGGAGTATTTGGGAGTAGCGTGGGGAAACCAAATACTCCTTACCCATGACTGCTTATTTTGACATTTTCGGATTTGATGCCAAGTGTTTCGTGAGTTGAAACTTGCTTTATAGACATCTTCGTTCTTTTTCCATAAAACAATATCCTCTTTCTCAGCATTTCTGTTTCTCCGAGTAGTTTCAATGATATTCTCTACTTGGTTTAGAATTTGGTTCCTGTGCCGTCTGCGTCTATGCGTGAGCAAGACGTTTTCGACTGAAGCTGAGTCCAAGATGCCCATGTCAATAAATCCTCTATCTCCCAGTAGATCATGACGATTCCCAAGAGTGGACCAAGTATCATACCAGAAGGAGGTGAGATGCCCTGAATGAATTTCCATCTGATGGAAATGTTGCCGGAGCTTTAGAAGTTTGTTCCACATCCATGAGCCTGATAGTGATGTATTTTTGAGCGACCAAAAACTTCATTTCCGAATGAGATAAATCCTTAGCCATTGAACCCAAAGTGAAATATTCGGAGAAACTATTCTCCAAACCAGTTTCATTCCGCAAACCATATTAGCCTCCTTTAGTTTTTTCAGCCCCAAACTCCCTTCCTATTTTGGAGTACTCAGATCTTCCCAGGCCACCTTTGCCTTTCTCGGATTCAGATCCGGTCCTGACCAGAGGAAAGCAGAACACAGCTTCTCAATTTCCTTTAGACATTCACCAGGTAGACGAAAGGCACTCATCCAAAAGTTTGTGATACTTATGATCACAGAGTTCAACAACTATAGTCTTCCTGCATACGATAGGAAGCGTGATGTCCATGTATTTATTCTCTTGTGAATCTTCTCAATGAGCACCTTGTAATCAGTTGTAGTCATTCTTTTGGTAAGGCAAAGGCAAACCAAGATATCTGACTGGTAATTGGCCTGTGTCAAAAGGGAACTGAACTAGTGTGCTTTCACGGGTGGCATCAGAGATACCCGCCATGTAAAGAGTACACTTTTCACAAGCTCAGTAGCAAGCAGAAAGTTCTCCATTAACAGTCTATCCTTGGTGAATGCAGATTGGTTTGGCAGGATGAATTTTCGCAACAGACATTTAAGTCGATTGGCCAATATTTTAGACAATACCTTGTAGAAGACATTACAACATTATATTGGTCTATAATCTCGCATCCTCTTTGCCTCCTTCTTCTTTAAGATAAGTGCTAGAATCGTGGAGTTGATCCCCTTAGGCAAGAACCCTTTGAGGAAAAAAGATTGTATTGCGACTGTAACATCTTTTCCAACTACTTCCCAAGCAGACTTGAAAAACTCGCAGGTATCACCATCTGGTCCCGGGGATTTATTAGTAGGCATTGAGAAGATCACTTTCCTTACTTCCTCTGCTGAGACATCACGATCTAAAAATGTACGCTCCAGATCATTACTTTCCTAGTCTATCTTGTTCGCCAATTGAAGCACGGCTGAGTATAAACTCGATTTTCTCTTTTTTATTATCCTAATTATTGTGAAAATGAGGCAAAAAAGGTCCAACGATGAGTTACTGTATCAAATCCCTTCGCAATGAAGATGCTTCTTATTGAGCTTTTTTTTTTCTCTGGTTTTAATTGTAATTATGTTTATTCATGTTTATTTGGAATCTCCACGAGAATATATAACATGAGGCTTGGAGAACATTGAGATAATTTGTATCTTTTTTTTTTTATTTACTGTAGCAACTGTTATGCTGTCACCATCTCAAATTTTATTTAGGGATATTTATCTGCAATCTCCAAGAGATGAGCACAGAGTTCATAAGGCTTGGAGAACATTGCCATATGATCTGCATCTTTTATTTCCATCACTTCTTTTGGCGGAAAGTTGCTGATCATCCACCGTTGGTAATCCTCCGGTATCAAATTATCCTCTCCACATACAATATAAATACGGTTAACGGATCCGTACCCTTCCTCGCTAAAGCTTCTTGTCCCTGCCAGATTGTTTGTAACTACTGGGTTTACCCTCACTAACGTTGTTGCCAATACAAGGTCCTAACAAGCCACAACAAACAATCATCAAAACATGACCGACTTGAGTTTGAAAGTTGAGATTCTTCTTAAGCTTGGAATCAGTCATACCTCACGTGGAGAGAGTTGATAGGCATACTTGGCCATAGACTTTGGTCCCGCAAGAGAAAACCGTAGAGGATGATCTGGTCTTCCGTAGAATCCAAACACGGTGTCCAACCATTCCATCTCTGAAGTGCTGCTTCTGGATATCTGCAGATTTCAATCAACTATTAGAATCACTTGGAAAGGATCAATACCGTGCAACCGAAGTAATTGGTTTTACGTACCTCGTCTATAACATAAGCTGGTGGGTTTTTTGTGTCAGGCATGAAAGACGCCACGAAAACAACAGCAGCGATCTTACGAGGTAAGATGTCAGCAGCTAGAGCAACGGGTATTCCTCCCATGCTATGAGCAACAAGAATCACCTTGTCTTCATCTGAGCCAAGCGAGCTCAGAATATCAAGCAACGGTTTGGAGTAGTCCATCAATGTCTGGATCTCTTCCAATCTGGTCATGTTTATACCTGATGCAGCTAGATCCACTGCTGTTACACAGTGACCTGCAGCCTCCAGCTGTGTTTTCACTTTGTACCAAGTCCATGCCCCGTGGCAGATCCCATGGACGAGTACAAACCGCTTAGGGTTCTCCTTCTCCATAGCCTTCTCTACTCTGATCATCTTGGTTCAACACTTATATAGACGGTTCTTGTTGTCTATAAAATGACAAAGCTTTAGGTTGTACCTAATACCTATATTTTTCGTCTACTCCATTCACTTTGAATCAGTTACTCATAATCACACTTTTCTGCCCAATTGTGGGAGAGAGAAAAATAAAGGAGAGATCCATACGGCTAAAAGACTGTAAATATTTTGAGAAAGAGATAAAGTTAGGTTGTGATAGATGCTGAAAGGTTTTAATTTAGGCTATTTTGTTTCTTCCCTCTATTAAAAGATGCTGAATGGTTAGTATGATTGTGTAATGAATCTTTCAGGTTTCTCTTTTGTGGAGTAGAGACATGCTTATGATGTTTCTCTAGCCGATGTTCTGTTTTGTTGCATATAGACAATGCTCTACAAAAAAAAAAGGTTTGCATGTAATTCTCTGACGATCTCCGATTAAAAGATAACTCACTGTGTTTTCTGTTTCAGGTGGACTCCAATTTTACTCCTTTTTTATTTAATTTACTGGAACAAGACTGAAAAATGAAAAGTATTTTCAGTGTGCTTTTTAGATTAAATCTGTGTTAATTGCTGTTTTAATTCTTTTGTGTTACAAGTTGGAGATGATGCAGCAGTATGTATGTTTTGGATAATCATCAGCTTCACCAAATTAATATAAATCCTTTGTTTTCGTTGTTGGATTCGAATGACGTTAGCTACTTCAAGTAAAATAAGTTACCATTACTTTGTTTGTTTGGAACGTGATGAACATTTGTGTAGTGTGAAGATGAAGTGAGCCTTGAGGGTGCAACTTGCTTTAGAACTCTTTATGTATCTACCCAAGGGTTCTAGTTTGATGCTAGACAAAACTATTCTTTATAGTAGGAGTCAGATTTTCCAAACCTATTGTACGTAAGGGTTCTAGAGTTTGACTCCGACTTTACATTTTTGACTTTCAATTTTTGTGGAAAAAGATTGAGAGATGATTAAAATTATAGATTTTTGGTTAAACATTCCCTAACTGTTTCATTGGGGGTTAATTTATGTACTTTATATAATTACATGGGTTTTTATGTAATAATGGTAAAATCAACAATAATCTTATCTAACAGTTGGATTGGGACTAATTATGTACTCAATATAATTACGGAGGTTTTTATGTAATAATAGTAAAATTGAGTAATAATCTAACGGTTCGATTGAGGTTAATTTATGTACTTTATATAATTACATGGGGTTTTTCTGTAATAATGATAAAATTGAACAATAAGCTCTAACGGTTAGATTGGGGCAAATGCGTAAAAGGTGTCAGACCTATATAAACAAATCCCTTCGCCTGTGAGTCAATTTCATCGTCAATAAACTTTCCCCATAAATTCAAAATCAATCACGAAGATCGATCATTGTCGTTCTTCTCCGATTATGCCGTAAAAACCCCTAATTCGATTGGACGATTGTTAGCTCAAAGGATGTCCACAAGATCGATCGTCTCCAAGCTTTCGTCGGATAAAGCCAAGACTTGGGGGAAGTAAACTCTTCACTTTTAATCGTTCATAGAAGTTTAGAATTTTGTGAATCATGTTGAGAAATGTTTAGATTCTTAATTTTTGTCGTCTTCGACTGTTACTGTGTTAAATTATAGTTGAAATTAGGGTTTTATTGTTCACTTTCTTGATTGATCATATTCTATTTACAAGTTTGCTTTAATGTTTATGGATGGAGTCAAGTTATTGAAGGAGAAAGGTCGATTAAATTGTAGAGATTTCTTTCGCAAAACATAGCTAAGCAGAAGAAACCAAAGTTTCGTGGTGAGAAATATAGTAATATTTTTTTCGGTTAGTTAGATATTTATTAATACATACTTTTATATGTTACGTTTGATTACTTTCTGCGTGTAAAGATGTTGTCATTCAAAAAGTATTATGTATGTAGTTACTGGAAAGCGGATATTGCTGTATGTTTCTATGTATAAGACAATTTTAAAATAAACTAGGAGACTGTGAACATTAATGGAACATTGATATTGATGTTGTCGTTCATTAAGAAGAGGAGAATTTTTAATCTGATTTTGAATGTTTCCTGTAGGTACTGGAAGCATATATTGATGTATAAAAAAATATTTAAATGAAACTGGGAGACTGTAAACATTGATGGAATATGGTTTTATGAATAGGTTAGGTGTTCATCTTATTAATATGCTTATGCGCATGTCTTCTCTGGATGTTACTTATTTTCTCACAGAAATGTATATTTATTCTTACACATTAAGGGTGCATGTTCTGTTGTTAGCATCAGAGTATACTTACTTTGCGAACTTTTGGATATTTGGGAGTACCGTTTCCGCATGAGGAGAGGAAGCATACATTTTCATGTTCTCTATAAATGTAAATATTCTAATTGTCTAGTCTTGTCATGTGTATGGAGCTTATAGTGGTATGTTCGTGTCGGATATCTAAATATAATGTTTCTGCAAGGTTCGGTGTCGATATACAGAGATAGGGCGGAAACAGGGTTTTGCGAGAAACAGGGTCAACATAGCCAGAAGGAGGAGGCTTTTCGTTGTCCTCGTACGCTTCAGTCACTCATTAACATCTTATTCTGCAAGGTCTGATTTATTTACTCAGTGTCTCTCGCTCAGATTTTATCCTTCGCAAACAAAACCTTTTCAGAGATGAGGGAAAGCTCTCAGGCAAGCTTATTGAATGTGTAAATTCGTTCTTCCTGAAAGATGGTCCTAGCCTCCTTGTCATTGAAAATCCATAATGCAATTAAACAATAACAACCATGATAAGAACCTGATGGTTTTCAATTTTCTTTCCGGTAGTACTTACTACAACTTGGTCTAAGTCATATATTTTTGTCTTCTTGTTCTACCATTTGGGAGATGTTTCTTATGGAAAGGCTATAACTAAATTTGGCAAGAGATTCTAGTGAATATAGTTCTATGGGGGAACAAATTTTGGACGTGGTTACCTGTGAACTGAATCTTGGTAGTTCATCAAGTTCTGCATCATGGTATATCTTTTATATGTCTTTTCTTTTAAGGGATGACTTTCTCAACTTCTACTCGTGAAATGATATGATCATATGAGGCACTCAGGATCATTCGTTTGTCTTAAAATTATATTCAGATTTGTATTGGATTTCCTGATTTCTTAGTAAAATTATACTACGAATCCAATTTTCTTTGTAGTAAGCTTTTGGTCTCATTATTTTGCAGCTAGATTGTGGCTGGAACCTGATCTGGAGTTCTTAATCCATGGACTATCAACATTCAGCAGCATGAGCATAATTGTATGTTGCACAGTGTATTCAAAGTTCCTTGCTTTTAAACAAGAAAGAAAATTTGGATACTTTGAATGCTCTGTGGACGTTCTAACAAGAGTTTGCTCGAATTCTAGAAGTTGAGGATCCTTCAAATTTATCTCGTCTTTTACTGAACTCATTTCTTCACATATATTTTTTGCGTTTCTTTGTTATCTCAGATCTCTAGTTTCCGAGTCCTGATGGAGTACAACTCACCTGGTATTAAGAGATCAATGCTTCATGACATGGAAATCCATTCTCTTAGAATTACCATTGTCTGACATATTTATGGTATATTCTCTGCTGTGTCATTTTATGCATGGTTCTTATATCACAAAGTAGTCAACTCATCCTATTTTTGGTATTCTCTTTCTTAAAACTTGTGAATGAATTAATGACTGATATTGTTATTTTCTTGTCAGATTTTCTCTATCGAAATAGTTTATAACAAAAGTTTCATAGTTAATCTTGATAGATGGTGGAACTCCCAGAACCCCCGCTTGTAGATGCGGCTTTGTTCTGTTAGTAGAGTTACCGTGTTCTATGCATGTTTCTGAAGCAAGGTCGTGTAGTTTGAAATGTCTAAGAGGTGATTGTGAATGCTGCTGCACCTGTGATAAAGTAGCTGAATATGTATCTCTATATGTTAACTTTCTTTCGGTCACTTAAGTTTTTGTTTTCATTTCTAAGGAAGAATAAAGGAAGCACTCCGTTCTTCTTAAAAGCATGCCAGTTTTTGTTAGAAGCCTGGAATACGCTGTTAAAGCTGTTGTAAAGACCTTCAATGATTTTCAAAGGATTGTTCCATTGGGATGTGGCACAGATTTTAGAGATAAAATTTCTGTAGTAGTTTCGTGGAGGTCTCTTACTAATTTTCCTGTCTTTAGCAATATTTCATGGTTTTGTGGTGACCTACAGAAACATATGGTTCGACTGCTTACTCTTGCAGGTCTTGGAAAAGAGACTGTATCATCTATGCCAGCTCTCATGCTTGACTTCTATGCCGAAAGTTAATGATTTGCTACAAAATTGAAAATTTCTGTGATTATAGATGATTTTATGTCAATATCTCTGCAAACGTTTCTTGTGTTTACAGATTTCCATTTCACTATTTTACTTGAAGGTTATTTCTCGCATGGCACGAGTAAAGAACAAGCGTAACTGTCTATGGCATATTTTACTTCAAAATTTATCATTTTCTGGGATGGATTCTTCTGAACTCAGAACAACCATAAAATTTTTTGATAGAAGGAGAATGTTGTCAGCTAGCTTCCCCTCTTGTTTAAGTCGAGTATTTGATTCTTTTCTGTGATCTTCTTGATTCATTGCCCAATTAACATGCAGGTCGTTGTCCAACTTGGCGCAATGTTGAAATAAAGTTTCTGAATTTGGTCTCTTGGGCTGGTTTGGGTGTGTGGCTTATCAACGGTATATCTGATTTTGTCTTGCTTTATCCTCAAATTGGTCAGGTGCCTGCTTCTCATACACCCACTTGTTCCTTAACACGAAGAACTGGCATATGCATATTTATATTTCCACAGATGTTTTTGCTCCTCTTTTCAGTGTTTTCATGAAGCAAAAAGGTTTTTCGTGCATTCTGTTCAGTTGAGATAATTATTGTTGTTTGCTGATGAAACATTACAGTTTCTCTGCACTCAGTTATCCAGTTCCAAGTTCCTTACGATGAGCTACAGTGTATGATGCAAGAACTGCTAGGTTGTTCTGCTAATAAACATGCATGTCAATTTTAAATTAATGTTGCAGAGACGTTGAAGGGTGAATCTCTATTTTGAGCTTTGAAGAATTACTTTGACCTTTAATCGTGGTCGCTTTCAGTAATATATTCAATCTTGTTGCACAATTTATCGGCTCTCCCTCATTATACGAGCAGTGTTGTAGTATAGTTTCCTGTTTGCTGGATTCGGTCAAAAGCAACCCCGCCAAAGGTCAGTGCACTAGGTTAACAACTCCAGGTATGTGTCACTTTTCTCTATTCTGCTGCCTTTAGTTTTCTTATTTTTTGGTCTCAAAGCTAGTTACATGCTGCATTAATGCTGAAGCAGATCTTCGAAGTTTATGATTTTTGATTTGTCCATCAATTTCAGGATTTATAACCATTGCCCGATACGAAAATTTTCCAAGTCATTCGCGAATCAACATCAGGATATGCGAGGCTTACTCTCCGAGGAATCATCTGCTGAAGGTCAAACCCTCTGCTTTTTTTAATAATTACATAGTTTTTGGAACTTTATCACTATCCAATTTTTTGTTTCTTTCCTGTTACGCTACGACAGTGTGCTATCATGTAATTTTCTACCGAGATTCTTTTACTGGAGGTATCATTCTATCTTTGTAGAGCTAACTCATCATGTGATATGCATATATGCTACTGCTACCCTAAATGCCAAGATTTTCTTGGGATGTTAACTTCCGAATATAGATTAAGGATTTTATTCTACTTTGAGGACTTCGGATTTTCTAATTACATAAAGAAACAGTAGTCAATGGGTTATATTTAATTCTCACTTCTTCTAGTTCGTTTCTAATTACTTTTTCCTATATGGATGGGTCGATGTCTGAGCTACTTTGTTTCAGGTTTCTTGGTTGTGCTCATGATTGAAGTGTCTGTTTGATAAATTAATTTAGAAAGCAGAGATTGTTTATCTTTAAGTTTGTCGATCTAGCTTATAACTTGATAGCAACAAAGTTGATAAATGTTTTAGACGACAACATGGCCAATGAAGCTTTTGTCGAGAGTCTACTGCTCATTAGTCCTCTTTCCTTATCAAATTGCTTCTGAAGAGACAAATGTAGAAACTGCAGACATTTTGGAATTCTGACGATGAAATTGTGAATGCTGTGTGGACTCTTGTTCGTGTGTCTGCCTCAGATGAAGCAGATAGTATGTACCCTTCTTTGCAAACAATAGTAAACCTTATTACTAATTTATCATGACATTTCGAGAGATTAAGGAAAGCTGCTATGCAAGCTTATTGAATACGTAAACTCCTTCTGTCTGACTGATGGTCCTAATATATGCTCCTTATCATTGTAAATCCATAATGTGGTTTAACAATTCGTGTTCCGTTGCTGGTTAACAACCCATGATAAGAGCCTGGAGGTTATCATTTTTTTTTCCTGGTAGCACTTTGTTAAACACGTGATTTTGTTTTTACTACAGCTTCAGTCTAAGTCATTTTTTTTCCTTCTTGTTCTGGAATATGGGAGATACGTGTTTCTTATGGAAGGCTATAGCTAAATTTGACAAGATGGGTCTGGTGGTTACTCGCGAACTGGATCTTGGTAGTTCATCAAATTCGGCATCATGTTATATCTTTTATCTGTCTCCTCTTCTTTAAGTTATATTTTATATATTTCTATGTCTTTTTCTCTCTGACATGAAGCAAACACAATTCTGTGACTGCCAATCAGGAGAGTACTGATTCATTGGATTCGATTTCAAATTAGTTTTTCATATTTACAACTTCTGAAACAAGAATACTATTCAACATTACTTGGGAATTTGTACTCTCTTTTGATGGTGGTGCATCTGGCAGTTTATGGTTTTATTACTTCTAGTTTGTTCCTGTGACTATTGGTGTATGGTGGTATATTGGTGTTGTAGACATTTTGCAAGGATCGGTGTTGCTATACATAGAAAGGGCAGAAGGAGGGTTTTGCGAGAAAAACAGTTGTCAACATAGCCAGAAGGAGGAGGGTTTTCATTGTATTCTTACCCTGCAGTCACTCATTCACATCTTCTCTTCTGTAAGGTTTGATATATTTGTTACTCAATGTTTCTCATTCAGATTGTACTTCTTGCAGACGGATGGTCATAATTTAGGCTCCTTGTCATTCAAAATCCATACTGCTGTTCAGCAATTTGTGTTCTGTTGCTATTTAACAACCCATGAGAAGAATATGAAGGTTTTCATTTTTCTTTCTGGTAGCACTTTGTTAAACACGTAATTTTGTTCTTACTACAGCTTCAGTCTAAGTCAGTTTTTTTGTGTGTTCTTGTTCTACCATGAAAGGCTACAGCTAAATTTGGCAAGAGGGTCTAGTGAATCTAGTTCTCTGGTAGTACAACTTTTGGACGTGGTTACTCGTGAACTGATCTTGTTAGTTCATCAACTTTTGCATCCTTTTTATCCGTCTCCTCTTCCAAAGGATGACTTCTTTAACTTCTACACATCTCGTGAAGTTATAGATTTCTAATTACTTTATTCTAACTTAGGGGTGAGTCAACCAAGGATGAGCAGCTATCAGAATAGCTTGGTTGAGTTGGCTGCACCTTTGCTCCATTGGGTACCTTTTTTGTGTTCACATTACTCTGTATGCAAGATTAATAAACCATTTTATTTGATTTCAACAATGTCTGGATTTTTTAACTTTATTAATTGATTTTCTGAAGTATTTTTGTTCTTGAATACAGTCAGTTGAATCCCACCACATAGATATGTGTTTGGTCACTTGAATATGTATTTGTGTCTGGAGTGAATTTGCTTCCGTCCACACGATGAATGTCTTTGGTTGGAATTAATAGGTTTTGAATGGCTCTACGTTTAACTAAAGAAATGTAACTTTTACTCAAGCCGGTCGTGTACTTCATTGCGAGTTACTTGTCACGTATGGGTTGGCAGGTTAGCAAAATGGTTCTCACAGGAACTGTATGGTCTTAAGGTTAAACAATCCTTCAAGTCTTGAAAAGATATTATATCATCATGATTCTGTGCTATCACTAATAAGATACATTTTTGCAGGAAACCTGCAATATGATTTACATCTTTGACGCGATATTCTTATAGCAGTTTTGGCCCCCTTAGCTGGAAGGTAATTTCAATTATTTTTCCAGAAGAACACAAGTATATTTGAAACTGTGATCTCATTAGTGATTACGTCTTACTCTCTGTGGAGGAGGCGGTTTGTACGATCTGACAGAACCAAACCACTCAACCGAATTATTTTTTACTCCATGCGGCTGATCGTAGCATCAATTTGATAATCAGAGTTAAGCACTTCATTCTTGGTTCAGGCAGTGAAAAGTTATGTACTTTTTTTTTGTTATTTTTTGCCAACTAGCTGGTAAGAGAACTGAATTCTGTTTCTACCTGTTTGTGAAACTGAATTTCATAAGAGAACCTGAAGTCTAATCATGTTCACTCAATCAAGTACGACATTGTACATTTTGCAGTCTCAATTGGTGTGTATCATTGTAATACATAATCATATTGGAGAACTTGCTTATGGAATATACATTCTTTTCACTAGACCTCGTTCATTCTTTAAGTCGAGTATTTGATTCTTTTTCATGATCTTCTTGATTCATTGCTTAATTAACGCGCAGGTCGTTTTCCAACTTGGCGCAATGTTGAATTAAGTTTCTGAATTTGGTCTCTTGGGCTGGTTTGGGCCTGTGAGGCTTATCAACGATATATCTGATTTTGTTCTTGCTTAATACTCAGATTGGTCAGGTGCCTACTTCTCATACAACTCACTTGCTCCTTAACATGACAGATATTTTTGCTTTTTTTTTCGTATTTTCATGAAGCAAAAAGGTTTCTCGTACATTCTGTTCATTTGAGATAATTGGTTTTGCTGATGAAACATTGGAATTTCGCTGCACTCAGTTCTCCAGTTCATAGTTCCTTACGATGAGCTACAATGTATGATGTATGGACTGCTAGGTTGTTCTGCTAAATTAATTTGCAGAGGCGTTGAAGGATGAATCTCTATTTTTGAGCTTTGAAGAATTACTTTCGACCTTTAATTGTGGTCTCTTTCAGTTATATATTCAATCTTTATCGGTTCCCCCTCATTACAAGAGCAGTGTTGTAGTACAGCTTCCTGTTTGCTGGATTCGTTCAAAAGCAACCAGGCAAAAGGTTAATGCACTAGGTTACCAACTCCAGGTATGTGTCACTTTTCTCTAACTGCTGCCTTTAGTTTTCTTAGTTTTTGGTCTCAAAGCTAGTTACATGCTGCATTGATGCTGAAGCAGATTGATGTGTCCATCATTTTCAGGATTTAGAACCATTGCCCAATACGGAAATTTTCCAAGTCATTTGTGAATTACACATCAGGATACTCAAGGCTTACTCTCCAAGGAATCATCTGCTGAAGGTCAAGCCCTCTGATTTATTTTAATGATTACATAGTTTTTGGAATTTTATCACTATCCAATGTTGTGTTTCTTTCCTGTTACACTACGACAGTGTACTAGATGATGTTATCTTCCACCCAGATTCCTTTCCTGGAGGTATCATTCTATCCTTGTTGAGCTAACTCATCCTGTGATATGCATATGCCCCTGCTACCCTAAATTCCATGATTTTCTTGGGATGTTAACTTAAGAATTTTGATTAAGGGTTTTATTCTATTTGAGGACTTCGGTTTTTCTAATTACACAAAAAACAGTAGTCAGTGGATTACCTTTATTTCTCACTTCTTCTAGTTCGTTTCTAATTACTTTTTCCTATTTGGATGGGTCGATGTCTGAGCTACTTGTTTCAGGTTTCTTGGTTGTGCTCATGAGTGAAGTGTCTGATTTTAGGTGTTAGTTTGATAAGTTATTTAGAAAGCAGAGATTGCTTATCTTTTAAGTTTGTCTATCTAGCTTATACCCTGATAGCAACAAAGTTGATAAAATTTTAGCCGATAGCATGGTTTTGTCGAGAGTCTACTGGGAAGGCTATAGCTAAATTTGACAAGATGGTCTGGTGGTACAACTTTTGGACATGGTTACTCGTGAACTGGATCGTGGTAGTTCATCAAATTCTGCATCATGGTATATCTTTTATCTGTCTCCTCTTCTTTAACTTCTTAGGTTTTATATATTTCCATATGTTCTCTGACACTAAGCAAAAACAATTATATGACTGCCAATCAGGAGAGTACTGATTCATTGGATTTGATTTCAAATTAGTTTCTCATATTTACAACTTCTAAACAAGAATATTATTCTATATTACTTGGGAATTTGTACTCTCTTTTGATGGTGGTACATCTGGCAGTTTATGGTTTTATTACTGCTAGTTTGTTCCCGTGACTATTCCTGATGATTGTCAATATACAATTTTCCTCTTTCACCGTAATGGCTATTAATTGCAGACATGATGCTGCTACTCATAAATATATTAATGTCATACTACTTGTGTCTTAACGGTGGAATGCTTTGATTTACTTTAATCTTGTACATGACAGACTTCTGGAGGATGCCAGTATGGAATTTGAGGTACGATTTGATGGAGTTCAGGTTTCTGAATATGCAGCAAGTTCCTTCATATACTTGCAAATATTCATTGCTTGTTTGCCTAAAATTTTCAAGTTTTACATTCTTTGATCCTATATCGCAGTTAGTATATTGTGAAACTTTGATTATTTTTAAAGGAGTTTGAGGGGCTCTCTTCTGGTTTATTACTTCAGATACTTCTATGGACGTATCAAAGTTAACTGCTTCCTGAAGTGAGGTACCTGCCTTTGTTTATGTGTGAGTCTGCTACACATACGATAGTTTATAACGTCTACAGAAACATGAATTGCTGAGGTTTAGATCTGGTTGGTAAGTTACTGATCACACCGTGGAGAAGGTTTGCATCTTGGAAAAGGTTTTTTTGGTGTAGAATGTACGGAACAGTAATGGTTTGTTCACATAAAGATTTTTGTTTTGATGTCAAGTTAAGCTCGACTCAACTTGAGATGTTATATGAATCATGTGACCATTTTTTATAGAAATCAGGATGTCATTAGGCTTTTGGTATCCTACGTTTCCTGCTTGATTTTTGAAAATCTTTTAGGATTTTTGGTTTTAAGGTTGTTGAAACGGTTTTCTTCCCCTATTCATTTTCAGATGTGTATTGGATTTCCAGATTTCTTAGTAAAATTGAACTATGAATCTTGTTTTATTTGTAGGTTCAGCTGTGCAGAGGTTCAGTGAGCCAACATGAAAAGCAATTGTAAGATATGGAAAGTGATGTCATATTTCGTATCTGCAAAGACAGAGCTAACATGAATTCTAAATATTACTGTGATGTCTATCTCTGCTTAAGTTTACATACCAAAAGAAATAACGTGCTTCTCTTCAGGTTACAGAAACACTACGGAAAAGTTTTGCACAGTTAAAGGAAATGTACGATTCAGGCATCAAGTCTTTAGATGATATTGCAGGGAATCTGGATAAAGACAGACGATAAACTTTGCATGACTTAAATTCGTAAGTGACAAAACATTCTTGTGCGCTGGAAGATGTAAGAAGACAGGAATCATGTAGTCAAATCCTCAAAGAACTGATATAATATTGTTTTAAATTGACTTTTGATTTTATGAGCTGGTGTTGTATCAAAGGATTTACAGTAGAGGCTCTCTACTTACGCACTACTTGAAGGACTTCATTCTCAAACAAGACGAGAAGCTCTCTGCATATAACACAGCAACATCGCGACTTGCATTCCCGGTCAATGGGGTCTGTTATGTCCGTCTCCACGGTGATGTTAAACTTCTTCATTTATAGTTTTGATTCTATCATTTGATGAACTCTTCGGATTTGCAGATTCGTTACAACTCGATAAAGATGCAACGTCAGATGTTAATTCCGCAATCGCTCCTTGTTCTGGAAGTTTGAAAGAACTAAGAACCCACCATGACAGAAACGTTGTCGAAATCAAACAGAACACAGGGAAATGTCTTGGCCACAAGTACAAGGTAATCATTTTTGTTAAATTATATGAAACATACCTGATTGAGTTTAGACAGTATTATTTGAACTATATTGTGTATTTTTGTTCTCTTTGAGGATTTGTGTCAGATCATTTGCGGATCACACATCAGAATATGCGAAGCTTACTCTCCGAGGAATCTTCTGCTGAATGGCTCTACTGTTGACAAAAGAATTATAACTTTTACTCAGGCCGACCTTGTACTTCATTGCATTCTTAAGTATGAGTTGCAAACTGGTTTTGATAGTAACTGTATAGTCTTGGTATGGTTTCTACTTTCTGTGTTGACAACCATCAAGTCTTCAAAAGCTATTACCTTCAAGTCTTCAAAAGCTATTACAACATCTTGGTTCTGCACTATCACTGATTATATATATTTTTGCAGGGAAATATGCAAGATTATTTACATCTTCCACTCAACATCTTTAGAGCAGTGTGTGGCTCCCTTAGCTGCAAGGTAATTTCAATGAACTCCAAAATTTTCATTAAATATTAATGAAGTCAGCTTATCAACGAAGATTAAGTTGTTAATCAAAAGCCAGAAAAAAAAACACTCATTTTTCTAATATAAACGTTTTTTCTAAACCGGTTTTCAATTTTCAAATAATCTGAGTTGAAACTTGAACGTTTATTTTGAAAATGGGCATTTTAGTTTTGGGTTTTACAATTCAATTTTTACGGAGATGTATTAATATTGGATTTAACCAAAGCGACTGATCTTTTGGTAAAAACAATGTAGCCGTTTGAGTCGTCTTCTTCTTTTCTCCTTCCTCCATCAACGGTAAAGTTTAGAATCAGAATTTTCTTTTTGCAGTTTAATTTTTTCTGGCGATTTTGCGTTTTTTTTCGTCGTCGAACCTATCGGAACTGTTATGTGAAACTTGGGTTTCCATTCGATTTTATGAATTTCTGTCAACTTAAGGCAGAGAAAGACGATTAGATCATGAAAAATGTAAAATTTCTTTTTATGCAACATTCCGACATTATTGGTCTTCAGGATTGTTCATCATCTGGTCGACAAAAAGCCTGAACTCTTTAATTGATATATGTCTTGTTACGCATGCTAAGTATATGCTTTCTTGAAAACTTGTTATTGCAGCTTTTTTAAAACCTCTTAGGTTACAATGCTTCAGAAACAACCTCAAGAGCTCCATCTTCTATTTTTCAGTTTAATGCTTCTCCTAGGTATGTATTTAAACCATTATATAGTTTTCAATTACTTTAACAATATTCTGCTTGACATCTTTCAATACCGTGATCGCGGTAGATATGTTCAATCTATATTCATCGGAAATCGAGTTCTCAAGTTAACATCTCTTCAGTCTTTTTTCTTTTGATTATATTGTCTCAAGGCACATTCTACTTTTGTCTTCTCTAGTAACTGATTTTGGTTTGTATATGGTTATGTTGAAGCTATCCAGGGATGGTTTAGTTCTTTTGATTAGTTACCAAGTGCTGCTCTATCAATCAAGTATTCAACAAGTACCTTCACTACTTATCGCATAGATATCCTCAGAAAATCATGTATTTGCTTTCACATTTTTTTTCGCAATGCTTGAGAGACAACCTCAAGAGCTCCATCTTGGGAGAAAATTGTGATGCATCGCAGGTCTCCCTATCGAACACTTGGCTGAGACATTGAACATTTGGCATATTTTTGTGTGTTTCTTTGTAATTTCATATCTCTGCAAATGTTTCTTGTCAGCTTTTGTAATGTATGATCACTTTATGGGAGGATGTCTCAATAAGGTATCTATTTGGTTCTTACTTACCTGAGTTATCAAGTTAAGATATTTTATTAAGTTCGTGGATCATTGTTTTTTCTTTGTTTGACAGGTTATTCCAGAACATAGCAATGCCTGAAAGCTGAGATCTCGGAGATCATATTTCCAAGTTCTATTGTTAGTCTTGCAGGAAGGATAGGAACATATATTAATTTACCCAAATTACTTACATCACAGGTAATGTTCCTATTTTTCGCCCGCTTGCATTATTTCTTCTATGTATATCACTATTTTGAAACAAATTGACTTCCCTTTTTCTACAACAGAGTTAAGGAAGTAAAATAGTTAAAATTATCACTATTAGACTGATAGTACCCATGGCGTCCTGTAGCTAATGGAAGCGGATATTACTGTACCATCAGTCCATAATAAGTCTCTTGGTCAAAACAATTTTTTAATTTGGTTTCGAATGTTTATATGTCAATATCTCTGCCAACGTTTCTTGTGATAATTTTAACTATTTTACTTTATGGTTATTTTCTTGGATGACACACAAGTAAAGAACAAGCGTAACTGTTTTAATATTGTCAGGTAGCACCTCCTCTTGTTTAAGTCGAGTATTCTTTTCCACTTGTTTAAGTCGAGTATTCTTTTCCATGATTATTTGTCCATCTTGGCGCGCTATGGTGAATAAAGTTTCTGAATTGAATGTGTTTGGAGTCCTTTCCGTATGTCTGCCTCAGACAACTTTGCAGTCTGCTTCGTTACTTCGCAAGGTATGAAAAGCTACAATTTTAAGCTGTAGTAAATTGTCGTGTTCCGAAAGATTATCTTGTTATTACAGGGAACAAGGTGTTCTCATGTAGTTGTGTCCCTGCATGAGTTCAAGTTCCTCTATGCAGAAAGTGATGGACAACAAACTGTGACTAAGCTTGCATATTTTATAGATTTTCAGTATCCTCCTTTTTCTCCTGAATTTACATATTTCTACTCTGACTTTTTCCTTATTCAAGTTTATGAGAGTGAGATAAGACTTACAATTGAAAAAAATTCTGAAATTGTTTCGAATGAGATAAATGAGCTATTAACACTAATATTCCCACTGTGATCAGTTACAGTTCTAAACAGTTTCAACTCCAAAGTTGTTCTTCTTCTGTTGTGACGGAAATTAAGTAACATGCTTAATTTTGCAGAAGAAGGAGTTAAAGGTGTTTATTTAATGGTTTAAGAGTTCAAAGAAGGCAAGTAGTATAGTCTGATCATCTTTTTGCAAAGCACAGTATGATCGCCGGTCTAGACTAGTTTCTCATTTTATGTCAGATTGGTATTTTAGGGGGAACAAATCTGGCTATTCACTGAAGATGCATTAGATTTGCAGAAGCAACTAACTGCAAGTGTTCTTTATTCCGCCTGACAATCTGGCCGCTGTAAAAAGATTAAGTCATTGTATTTTTAAGGTGGGTGATATTTAGTGACGCGTTATCTCTCCTTCTCTCCTTATCTACATCAAGCTTGTAAGCTGGAAGCAAGGAGAGAGCTCTAATAATTCTTTGAGAATAAAAGGAATTTATTTTTACTGTTTGCTGAATCCAAATAACATTTTCTGAACTCTTTCCTTTGCAGGACACTAGTGAAACGGTAGCACTGCCAAGAGAAATTCGTAGTGTGAAACAATTACAATAAGGTATTATCCCTTTACGTGAATGTCCCAATAAGGTATCTATTTGGTTCCTGAGTTATCTAGTTAAGATATTCAATGAAGGAGGAGGCTTTTCGTTGTATTCTTACGCAGTCACTCATTCACATCTTCATCTTCTCTTCTGTAAGTTCAGATTGTCCCCTTCTTTGCAAACTACAGTAAAGAAAGGAAAGCTCTCACGCAAGCTTATTGAATGTTTAATTTCGTTCTTACTGAAGGATCCTAATATGCGCTCCTTGTCATTGTAATCTATAATGTGTTTCAACAATTTGTGTTCCGTTTCTGGTTAACAACCCATTATTAGAACCTGAAGGTTTTCATTTTTCATCCTAGTAGCACTTTGTTAAACGCATGATTTTGTTCTTACTACAGCTTCAGTCTAAGTCAGTTTCTTTTTCCTCTTGTTCTACCATTTGGGAGATGCTTGCTTCTTATGGAAGGCTACAGGTAAATTTGACAAGAGGATTTAGTGAATCTAGCTCTCTTCAACTTCTACACATCTCGTGAAGTTATGGATTTCTAATTTTTTCCTTTTTTAACTTTGGGGTGAGTCAACCAAAGATGACAAATTTTTCAACATCATGGGATGTTCTGTATAGTATCATGGAGAGGGAATGTGATCCTAAGGTATCAACAAATATTTTTCCATGTATTAATATTTCATGGTTTTATGGTGGCCTTACAGAAACATATTGTTCGACTGCTGACATTTGGAGATGGAAAATGTACTCTATCATCTATTTCAGCTCTCATGCTTGACTTCTATGCTGAAGATTAATTATTTGGTGTGGAGTTCAGTTGTTGATTTATTTCTTGTGAATATATTGATGATATTATGTCAACCTCTCTGCAAACGTTCCTTGTGATTATGGGTTTCCGTTTCACTATTTTTCTTGGATGACTTGCTTATCACACAAGTAAAGAACTAACTGTTACTGTCTCAAGATAGTCACTGCCCTGCTTGTTTTATTTCAAAATTTATCATTTTAGGGGATGGATTCTTTGCCATGATCTTCTTGATTCATTTCCCAATTAACCTGCAGGTCTTTGTTCAACTTGGCACAATGGTGAATAAGTTTCTGAGTTGTCTCTCGGGCTGGTTTGAGCGTGTGTGTCCTTCTTCAGGCAAGTACATTTAAATGTTCGACTATTTTTGTTGTTGTAATTTTTACAGAAAATGATCGAGCGGCTTCTATTAATGCTAAATGACTCTGATTATCGGGTGAGTTTTGTCCCGGCAAGAAAAATTGGGCTTTTGTTCCACACATGGGATGGATCATGAGGCATTGTTCCAAGGACATAAGGTATACTAACCTTTTCAATATTTCTCATTTTCTTTTCCAGCTCCAGCTTTTGTATTATATTAGTTAACTTGCTCAAGGGAGAAACTAGTTCACTACGAGATGTTTTGGCTATTCCGACAAATCATAAAAAGTCTATGACAGATAATTTCGGCCTTTCTTCAGTTTCAAGTTATATTTTTAAAGGTGACTAAGACTAAGTATCTAGATGTATATACATATCACAAAAACCATAAAATAAGTATAACTTTAGGTAACGGGTCTATTCAAGTTTCTTAGTTGAATCTGCCAAGTTAGCCCCCACCTTCCAAATTCAAATTTAAATTCAGATGATTTGGTAAGGCTATTTAAAATAAAAGTTTACTCATCTTTCCTTTAGCCTTTAAAGTAAATTTCGAACGGGTCTCTTAAAACAGGAGAAAAATATTTTTAATAATTTGTATCGATCAAGATATACAGGGTTCATAAAACATTTGAGAACTTAGTGTATGAAAAAATTAGCTGAGTGTATCAACAATGTTTGTTAAGAATTAGTTGTTGATTTTAGTTTAGTTTGGAAGTTTAAGCAAAATTGATGGGAATCGTGATGATACCCCACATCTGCACTTAAACTGATTGGTCGCTCTTATCAATTTTCATAACATTAAAGTTACATCAACTTTATTATATAATCAACTAGCGTAGCTAAATTTGTTAAGCATAATGATTACTCTTACTGTTCTTTTTTAGAACGTTTGTATGATTACTCTTACCTGTTAGCTACAATTAATTGTGTTGCTTTTGCGACTTCGTGCGAGCCTACGAGCCTACATGAGATCGTAAGTACTGCGGGCTGAAACTGAATTCAACGAAAAAAAATTTGTTTTTTTCATCCGAACTTATGTTGTCAGAAAAAATAAAACAGCTATAGGTTTCATCTTCTATAATCTATATCATCCAATTAATCTAATTGGTTTTCGAACATTGTTTCTCTAGAATTTTAGACCATCAATATCGGGAGTCTCTTGAACCGTCTCTAACCAAAAAAGCTTTTAAAAATAAATCAAAAATAAAGAAAAATGAAGGATATCTTTCTTTAAATGATTGGTTACTCAAATTAGTTTTTTTTTCCGACAAATCAATATATTGATATCATAAAAATTCATGAGGTACATACACATAATCACTACAAACGTTGATCCAAATATAGGAAATTGTTTATAAAAGAGTGGAGAGTAACCAAACTTTTCTTAAGAAAGTCTTATAAACTAACGAAAAAGATCTGTTATGTCCTCCGTTCACATACTCTTCATTAGCTATCACTTTTTCTATGAAATTCCAAAATGCATTTAGCATTATTTTGACAAAGATAAATAATTTAAAAGTTGTAGATGGTGTATCTGAATCTTGTTTTCTCCTTGAAATCAAAAGATTTGATGATTCTGTCAAGATCTCACGATGCTCGCGATAAACAAATGTGGACTCTAAACTTCTTCTTCTTGGAACACCAGAAGGAGACTTCAGAGAGGAGAAGAAAAACGGTTACCACGAACCGACATGAATCGATAAAGAAGACGAAGTCAAAAAGCACATGTTTGAGCATAATCATATTTTTTCCGATCTTTCTCCATCCTAAATCTTCCCGTAGATCCATAGGTTTAGACAGATGAATCACCATTGGAGATCGAGTCGAGATGAGATCGGAATCGTCATCGAAAACTTATTTATATTAATCTAATAAAAATAATTAGAACAGAAAATAAAGATGACCGACGCTGGAGAAGCCGACGTCGGCCGGTGAACGGGTAGAAAAGCTTATTTACGATGGCCTGAACAATCCCCTTTCTGTCGAGAGAGAAAAACGATTTATTAATCATTTATAAATATTTTTATTTTCCCCTCAAATTAGTTTATTTATTTATTTTATTTTTGATACAAAATTAACAAAATCGTTTTTCTTCTTCTCATCTGGCCTTCAAAGACGATCACAAACCAACAACGATGATCATCCATCTTCTCCTCTGGTCTTGAAGCAATTTGATAAATCTCTAACCATCTCTTTGCCCATTTGATAAGTTTAGTATTTTCTTCTCCTTTCTTAAATTTTTGTGCTTTCCAGTCAAATATGCAACAAGTTTTCTCTCAAGTCAATTGATCCGTTTTAGTAACTGAATCAGCGTGTTGGATTTGCTTACGGACACAAGTAAAGTTCCATTTGGAGCTCATAGTTGTCAGTTTTGATGTATTTTCTGTTTAAAATGTATTAGTTTTATCTATGTTTAATTAAAATTTATTAACATTTAATATGTTAAATTAAAGAAAAATGCAACAAAAATGTTAAAGAAACCCATATGGGTATACACCAATAAAAGATAGAAAAAATTTATATTTGTTGTAGAGAGAATATGAAAAGAGAAGAATAGATGAACTTGTGTTTTATGTAATGAGTGAAGACTCATTTATATAGAAGTATAAGGGGAGAGGGAAGAAGAACAAGTAAACCTAATGGGCCTTATATGGGCATCTACATTATACATAATACTCCCCCTTAGATGTCCATAAAAATAACTAGTAATGCGCATAACATGTTGTCTCATTAAAAACCTTACCAGGAAAACCCATTGGAAAAAACCACGGTTAAGGGAAAAAGAGTACAACACGCAATTACTCCCCCTTATTAGTACATACGTCGAGACCTTTGAGATGGTGAAATCCAATACGGTGAACTAACTTTTTGAAAGTAGCAGTTGGAAGTGTCTTGGTAAATGTGTGTGCAAAATCTTCACTTGAATCAATATGTAGAATACGAGCATCACCATTCTTCTGCAGTGTTTCGGTCTTGTTGATGACTTATCTTGATCATTCTCTTGGATTGTCTTGATCTCGTTAATACATGGAGAAGAATATGAAGAAATAATAGACTCTCAATCTTTGTATTATGACAGTTGTTCTTTTTGTATGTTTATCTTTGTGTGTTCTTTACTGCCTCATTAAAACCTTAGCATGGAAAAACCTTATAGGATAAAAACCATGAAAAGGAAAAAGCGTACAACCACACACAT
>KE155768.1:316969-345925 GCA_000411075.1 Sisymbrium irio | reverse complement strand
TTCGATAAGTTTGTAGGTTATCGAAACCAATTCCGACCAATCATAAAAAGTCAGTGACAAATAATTTCTGCCTTTCTTCAATTTCAAGTTATATTTTTAAAGGTGACTGACACTAAGTATCTAAATACATATCACAAAATCCATAAAATAAGTATAACTCTAGGTAACGGGTCTATTCAAGTTTCTTAGTTGATCTGCCAAGTTAGCCCCCCACCTTTCAACTTCAAATTCAAATTCAAATTCAAATTTAGATGATTTGGTGAGGCCATTTGAACCAAAAGTTTATTCATCTTTCCTTTAGCCTTTAAAGTAAAGTTCCAACGAGTCTCTTAAAACAGGAGAAAACATATTTTATTATTTGCATCAATCAAGAAGATATACAGGGGTTCAGAAAACGTTTGAGTACTTAGTGTATGAAGTTGAGTGAGTGCATCATTTACCTAGAACACAACTTGTCTTTTATGGAACAACCATGTTTGTTAAGAATTAGTTGTTGATTTTAGTTTGGTTTGGAAGTTTAAGCGAAATTGATGGGAATCATGATGATAATCCACATCTACATTTAAAAATTGTTTGGTAGGTCTTGTCAATTTTCATAGCACTAAAGTTACATTAACTTTATCATAATCAGCTAGCATATCTAAATTTGTTAAGCATAATGATTACTCTTACTGTTCTTTTTTAATTTAGAACGTTTGTATGATTACTCTAACCTGTTAGCTACAATTATGTGTAGATATGCTTTTCCGACCACTTCATTATATCCATGTGGGTTAGCTTCACAGGCACATGTGTATTTATACAAGTAAGTGTATTCATTATATTTTATTGCGACAAATATACTTTCCCAAGAAAATGCCACATATCTTAGTATTACCCTGTCAAATCCATATATAAAAATATTGTAGCCTTTACAACTTGTGGTTCAATTTCATGAAATTATAAACTTTTGCCAGCTCATAAAAATCATCGATCGATCATTTATTCCTTGTATATCTTTTAGTCTCAAAGTTTGTTTGAACATTGCCGAATATATGACAATAACTTCTATTTTTATCGTATATGAGAATAATTAAGAGCCATAATAATATATATTCAAATATTATGCATCTTAATAATACACCAATGAGTTGGAAAATAAGTTAATTGAGGTGCCACCAAATGTTCGATCACGGAAAAAATTGATACACATAGTCCAAATAGAAATTTGATTAGTCTTAACAAAGAAGATAAAATAAAACTTAACTAGTTTATCGCGTCAACATATAAATAAGAATAGAAGATGCATGCATTTATATATGTATGTATAGAAACAATTAAACACACTCGTGAGTCGTGATGTTTGAAAAAATATATTTCTCGTGAGATTTCTGAGAGATATATTATAAGTTTGTTCGAGACCGACAGGGTATACAACATACTAACATGGCCACCTCATCGAGAGAGGATTGGACGCGGTTTCTCTCAAATGTCAATAATTATGCCAACGATAAAAAGTAGAAACATTGTTGGCAAAAGAGAAAAAGAAGGTAAAACATATAGCATAATAAATTCGCGGAAATAATTGGCATTTTGGTATGCATTACTCCTACATTTAACTACCTCTATAAATATATGCCGGAAATTAAATTACTTAACTATTATATATTTTTACTTTTTATCAATAACAATAAGAAAATTAAGTTACAATGGTTTAGTTATCCAACTTGGTAATTAGAAATCAACATAAAACACTTACAAATTTAAAGTTCGAGCATTGCATATTAACTTATCCGCATTTAAATTCTCTATACATAGAATAGTATTTGAAGAAAATAGATTAATACTATTGTATTTTTTTGTCAACTATTTTCTATTATTATATTTTGGAAGAAAATGTAGAATATAAGTATTTTTTAGATGAATGAATCACATAGCCTCCATGCTATACTTGAGAATATGATCTCGATATTTTTATATTTTTAGTTTGGTTAAATTAATACATAAATGCCTTTTATACCACAAAATGTATGATATGTTTTCTTAAAAAATAAGAATTATAAAACACAATGCAAATGTATAAAAGAGTGCATGCATATATAGAGAGAACCTTTCTCATAACAAATATGATCATTGCTTAGATATGACTTCTCACAAAGAAAATCAAAAGGGTCGGTAGTAGAACTGTGAATTAAGAGAAGAAAAATGAGGAATATCAGGAATTATTAAATTTCAAAGAATTGTGGATAGTTTTCTGAAAACATAACATTTCTTGCTCACTTGATCTTGACTACTTGTTTTTTTCGGTTAAATCTTGACTTCTTGTTTGAACTTATTCTTTTATAAGGTCTCACCTGCTTTATGCAACACTATTATCCTAAGAATGCGCGCGGTCGTCATTGACATGATAAACGCCTTTTGCCTATATTCACGGTGAAATTTTCATTTGCCGAAGAAATAGCAATGTTCTTGTCAATTTGATACTTTTCATAATACTTTTATTGTTTCATCAACGCATGCCATCATCGGCGTATCCATCATCATTTGGCTGCGCTTGAAAAGCTTACAATTATTCTTGGTCATAGAGCTTCAGTTCCAAGTTCCTTATAGTGAGCAGAACTCTCTATCTATCTTTCTGATTATTTGAGGTGGAATGAGATTGACCATTTGGGTTCTTTTCTCAAGTAAAAACCATGTTGCTACTGTTGGAATTTTAAGAAAGTCTGCCTTAAAATTATTGTTATGGTTTAAGAAATACTGAAAGCTATTTGAATAGAAATTTTATATTTTGAAGTAGTTTAGGTTTTTTGATCGATACCAGATACCAGACCCAATCTTGACAATTTAAAAAAAAATTGATGATCCAAACAAAAACAAACCGAAAATATAGAGAAAATGAAAAAGTAATCTAATTTTTTGTTTGATTTAATTTTAGACCGGAAATCCAAACTTATATTGCTTGTGTTCAATGCCGGGCCTCATAGATACAAATCCAAAAGCTAGATATTTTAGCCAAAAGGATGGAGTTCATATAGTGCAGAGCTTGATCATCGATGTTTTGGTAGAAACACGGGGATGAGGCTGCAATATAAATGTTTTGGGTCATCATCACTCATCAGCTTCAAAAATTCATACAAACCCTTTTTTGTCTGGATTCTAACGATTGCTACTCCAAGGAGATATTGTGTTTCCTCAGTTTTGTAATAATAAAGCTGCGCGCGCAAGTGTAGAGATTGCATTTAGCTCTTTTTTTATACAATCAGAAAATCTTATTCATATGACCATTAATATAAAATTATTGTTTGCTTAGTTATCATACATGCATGTAGATATATATTTTTATATGGAGCTTTTTATTGTGGTCGAAGCTGAAGTTCGTAAGAGACCATCTTAAGTTTGTTTTATGCATATTTACAAGCAATTTCCAAGAGAAGAGCACAGAGTTCTTTAGGCTTGGAGAACATTGCCATATGATCAGCATCTTTGATCTCCATCACTTCTTTTGGTGGAAAGTTATGAATCATCCAACGCTGGTAATCTTCAGGTACCGAAAGATCCTCTCCGCATACGATATATATGCGCTTAATGCATCCGTAACCTTCCTCACTGAAGCTTTTAGTCCCAGCCAGATTGTCTGTAACCAAGGGGTTTACCCTCACCAACATTTTCGCCAAAACAAGATCCTAAAAGACCACAACAACAATCAACAGAAGATTGGCTTAGGTTACTAGCACAATCCCATTTGTATGTTTCTATTAATCTTAGAGACTTACTTGGACGGGAGAGAGTTGATACATTTTCTTGGCCATGTACTTTGGTCCCAAAAGAGCAAAATCAAGAGGACAGTCAGGTTTCCCGTACTTCCCACACATGGTGTCCAACCATTCCTCTCGTGGAATGCTTCTGAGAAACTGCAGATATCAGTCAAAATATCAGGATCACTCGGAAGAGATCATACCGTGCAACCAAAGCATCATGTTTTATGTTACCTTTTCGTAAACATAAGCAGGTGTGTTTCTTGTGTCAGGCATGAAACCTGTCAAGAAGACAATGGAAGCGATCTTCCACGGGAAGATATCAGCAGCAAGCGCAGCGGGTATTCCTCCCATGCTATGAGCAACAAGAATCACCTTTTCGTCATCTGAGCAAAGCGAGCTCAGAAACTCAAGCAACGGTTTGCAGTAATCCTTTAAAGTCTGAATCTCTTCCAATCTGGTCATGTTTATACCCGATGCAGCTAGATCCACTGCTGTCACACAGTGCCCTTCAGCCTCCAGCAGCGTTTTCACTTTGTACCATGTCCATGCGCCGTGGCAGAGCCCATGAACGAGCACAAACCGCTTCTTGTACTCCTTATCCATTGTCTTCTTTAATTACTTTCTGTATCTTGCTTCTTTGCTTTCTGCATCTTGGCTCAACACTTATATAGACAAGTTTCTCACCTGTACTTTTGTATATTGACTGTTAGTTTGTGGTCGTTCTCTAAGATCCAGAGAATGCCTAACCAACACTACATTGACTGTTAAGTTTATTTCATTTTTATTTCACACATAGAAAGCAATAAGATGTATGAATCTTTAGAAAGACCCATTTGCAAGAAAACACTTATTTGTGTATCCAAATACATTTTCATAAAAGATAGTTTTAAGCGAACTTGTACGCGATTTCCAAGAGATGGTCACTTAGTAGCTGAGGCTTGCAGAACATTGGCATATGATCTGTCTCTTCCATCTCCTTCACTATATTCGCCGGATTATTATCAATCATCCACCGTTGAAATTCTTTCGTAATGATTTTGTCTTCTTTGCACACAATGAAAGCTCGAGGAACAGATCCATACCCTTTGTCCGAAAAGTTCTTTACCCTTGATAATTCTTTGACGAACAATGATCCAGGCCTCTTTAGAAGTAATCCAAGCTCAAGATCCTAAATCAAGATTGCCATAAATACATGAGTCTTACGAATTTATCATGATGATGTTGATGATGATATATAGAATCATATTACCTCAACAGGAGAAAGTTGATAGAGACCGTGCTTCATGAACTCAGTGCTGAAGGACAGAGACTCACCGGAATTGTCTGAGCCGTACGGTTTGAGCTCGGAGCCCAACCATGTTTCTGGTGGCGTCTCTTGTGAAAACTTTACATGATCATGGAGTTATAGTTTAGATTTATTTTTCGAATTACAGACAATTAAATCTTAGAATGATATGGCGGTAAAACTCTAAGCACTATGAAAATACACTACTTTGGACTTTTTAGTAAACTTATTGTACACGTTCAATGGAGGAGACAGAGACGTTATTATTATCATACCCTTTTTATTTCTGAATATACACCACAAATTATATAGACTCCAAAAAATGGAGACCTGCCCACAAATGACAAATTATGAAGACTCCAAAAAGTGAAGATCTACACGTCTCATATCCTTATAGCTTATTATAGGTATTGAATAATGGCTGTCTAATTTAGGATGTTGATTTTTCGGTTGTGAAATGTATTTGTCATTTTATAAAGAAGTTAAGTTGTAGTTTTCATAGTGGTAAATTGATTGTTTTAGAAGAACAAACGTATTGAAATTGTTAACTTGCAAGTGCTAACATGTCAAATCAAACCTAAAGATAAATCAAACATAGTAGACTCATAGACCAATCAATTCAGTGCTATTTATTTTTTTTTTAAAGATGAAACTCCAAAGTTTTTAATAAACATCATAACATTTTTAATAAGACTTCAAATCCTCAAATTTTTGAAATTTTTTTCACTCCAATATACTTTTAAATTCTTAAATTATAAGGGTCTAAACAATAAAATTTCAAATTTGAAATTTTCTTATTATTCTTCTTAAATCTATTCTTTATTTTTAATTTAGTCTTTATTTCACAAATAATTACATTAAACTAAATATAAAAA
Source organism: Sisymbrium irio (assembly GCA_000411075.1). Classification (NCBI taxonomy): domain Eukaryota; kingdom Viridiplantae; phylum Streptophyta; class Magnoliopsida; order Brassicales; family Brassicaceae; genus Sisymbrium; species Sisymbrium irio. The sequence goes on along the minus strand of KE155768.1, from coordinate 340,028 downwards.
CATTTAAATACAATAAAATTAATTAAATAGAAAAAATAATTTACAATATCAAAAACAAAGTTTAAAATTTTAAATAATATAAAAAATAAAAACAAATTACACACAAATTATTTGAATACATAAATTTTACATTTATTAAAATAATAATCAAAATTCTAATAAATATTATTTATATTATCATGTAATTTTTATTACGTAATATTGTGTGATTATAATAAAATAAATAATGATGTATGTTAATATATATAAAATATATGTTTTATATTATTTATAAATTTTTAATATTATTAAATCATTATCAAATTAATTAAATTTTTAAACTCAGCTAAATTGATCATATGGACGACTTTCCACTCAAACTCACACTGTGGTCGGTCCATCTTGTAGTGATTTTTCTAGATACGACAAAAAAATATTTGACAAAACAAAAAGATAAAGATAAAGTTAACATAAAAATATCTAATTTATTTTTATGGGAACAAATTCTCGAAGATCTAGTTAAAAAAAAAAAAATGAAAAAATATTGGTCGTTAGAAACGAGATACCTTATCCAGGACAAAAGATGGTGAGTGTTTAGTATCGGGCATGAAAGCAGTCACGAAGACAGAGACAGAGATTTTGTCTGGAAACTTATCCATGGCCATGGCTAAGCTCAACCCTCCAAAGCTGTGACCAACAAGCACAACCTTCTCATCACTTGGTAACGAGGCGAGTAGCTGCATCAAAGGCTCAGAGTATTGTTCGCATGTGGAGATCTCAGTGATCGACCTGGCTGTGTCAATACCCGACGCAGCTAGGTCTATGGCGGTTACCCGGTGACCGGCCGCGGCGAGAAGCGGTTTAACCTTGTACCAGCACCACGCGCCGTGGCATGCACCATGTATTAGCACGAAGTGTTGCTGCTTCTTCTCCTCACTCATTTTTTTTTCTTTCCTCCTTAGTCCTTACCTTTGATTTTTTTCTTATATTCACACAAACACCAAAACACCACAACATATATAAAGAGACTTTATTGTTTTTTATTATTTTTGTCCTCTCATGTCGCTTTCCTCTATGTAGTACTTTATTTACTTTCAATTTCTGAATTCTAGTTTGTCAGAAACAGTACATTTGGAAGAAAACAAGTTCATGCGGATAAGACATTTTCAAAATGTAAGATAAAAATAGAATGAATGGAGGATTCAATATCGATCGTTAACCAAAAAAATGAGTTTTGTAATAATGAAAAGAAATTTGTAACATTAGGTAAAAAGAAATGAAACGATAGATATTCTTTCTTTTACTTAATTCATAAAGTAACATTCACATGAAAAAGATTTTCAAAATGATATACTCGCAACATTGTTCATAAACAGTTTCACAATATTGTTCATCAACAGTCTCAAATATTGTTCATTTGAGATCGACTATTAGGTAGCATAAAACAGTTTGATTTTAGTAGATAATTAAATTATCATGCTATTTAATATATCGCAAATAAGTTTACATATTATATGTGTGGTGGAGATAATTTTAACATGACTAACGACTAACAATACTAGTCATCAATTATACGTCTTGTATTTGACGATGTAGATTCAACGAATCGATCTTTCTAAATAAGAAAAAGATTTCAAATTCCTAATATGAGATTTGCGAAACTAGATTCACACGACTAGATTCGATAAACATGAATCGAAAGTTAAATTTATCGAATCAGGAAAAATGTACTTGATAAACATGTTTTTAATTAAAGATAAATTTTATCAGATAAGGAAATAAGATATGTTTCAAGATTCCAACATAATCTAGGACAAACGATAGTCTCTTATAAATAAAAGAAGGTTGACTTGGACAGAATGATCAAGTAACTAGAAAAACAAGTAGATGCATAAGCAGTCGATCACTTGACGACCACCATAACTCATAAATTGACTGATAGCTTCTTGTTTCTTGTTGCAACTTTCTCTAATTAATCAATAAAATCAAGTTCTATAAGTTTGGATTTTCAGCCCACAATTCAATCAGACCAAAAATTAATTCATTTTTGTTATTTTCTTTACAATTTCGGCCCGTTTTTTATTTTAGGTTTTCAGTCCATTAGTTTTTTATTAATTTTTAGAACCGGGCGAGACGTACCAATTTGACATCAGGAACTAGGTAATTATATTGTGTCTTTACTTTCAAATTCATCTCACATATTCAAATATAAAGCACTAAATTAGATTTAAACCCCAACAAAAATCTAAAAATTACTCTATATTTGGATAACTTTTAAAGTTCTCCATTTTTTAAGTTACACTTTTTTATAACATAATCCTTTAGTTTTGATATACTTTTATTAGAGTGATTTAGGTGAATATTATACACTAGTTCAAAACTTAAGTTTGTAGGAATTTGAAATCATAAATTAACTTTATAGGAAAGAGAGAAAATTTATATGCCAAACTCATCCTCAGTTTTTAAAAATATTACAAATTTGTCATTGTCGGAACACTGGTTCATCCTGTTGATAATTATTCGAACTTATTTTATGTTAACTTTAATATCAACTAACATTAACGTGTTAACATGATGGTTATAACATGTTAACTATAATATCAAATAATTAACATATATATTCTGTATTATCAAATAATATATAATATATTGTTAACATGTTAACTTGATTACACGCTAATACATAATACATTCTTAACATGTTAATATTATTACACGCTAACATATAATACATTATTAATACGCTAATATTATTATACGTTAATCACATAAATATCACATAAATAACATATACATTATGTGTTATCAAATAATATATTATACATTGTTAGCACACTAATGTTATTACACGCTAATACATTATATTGTTAACACATAACATTCATAAAATATATGTTAACTCCAATAGCAGATAATATTTTATACTATTATTAGCATATAACTCTAATATCAGATAACATTTTATACTATTATTAGCATATAACTCCAATATCAGATAATGTTTTATACTATTATTAGCTAATAACTTCGATAAATCTTTTTATATTCTTCTTCCATTCTTTTCTCTCTCTCTTTCTTTCTCCCGTACTTTTTCTTCTGGTAATAGCATAAGTTCTCTTCTTCTTCTTCTTTTTGTTCTGTCTCCCTCTTACTCCCGATGTACGTAGAGAACAAATTTGAGCACATCAAATTTTGGATTGCAAATTATGTCTTTTAAATCAAGATTTTTCTCTGTATTTCTTCTCTCGTACTCTCTTTCCGGCGAATGGCAAATTCTGTAAAAATGATAAAGAAATAGGATAGGAAAATAATTAACATCCTAGACAACACTATTGAATATTGTCAGATTTGGTCACTTAATTTAGAGAATTTCTATTCCCATTTAGTGTAGTTACTCTTTATTTTATACTCAAACAAATATTTTTTTTAAACACTCCAAAAATTATATATTTTATTTTCATACATAAGAAGATTGTAATAAAAATAATTAGTTTTATACTTTATACGATTACATTAATTTTTTAATAAAAAATTATGGATATAAGATTAAATAATATGTTGATACATTGATCCTTTTTGGGAAAAATACAATAATTATAGTCTTATACAAATGTAATTTTAACTCTATTTATTTGATGTAATGATTTTTTTTCAATTTGATATATTTAATTTTAATAAAATCAAAAATTTATGTTATATTTATCCAAAAAATGAATGGAAAAAACTGCTATACTTTTAAAGTATAAGATCATATAAAATAATAATTAATTAAAATTACAATACATTAGAAATATTTTTTAAAAGTAAAAAATAGATTGACAAATGAAGTAAAGTGTTTTTCTGTTTTTTGAGTAAAAAATATAGTTAATCATTACAGATGATCTAAGAAGGAGAAGGAGGTTTTGGTAAAGGACTGTTGAAAGACACATCGAGTGTCTTCCTCCTTAAACTAATATGGAAAAAATCTCACCAAATCTACCTCACTCTGGGTTGAATGGGTTCTAAAATATATTTTTTAAAATTTTATTTTTTGGGATATTGCAGAAAACACGACGAAAAGCTCATGAAAATGGAAAAAGTTACTAAAATTTTGTGCTCTGACTTTCAAATTCCTGAAATATAATATAAAAACAGAGAATTTTTTTTTTTGATTTGATTATTGGATCCAAGAGGGTTATTTATAAAATTTATAGGACAATCAGATATGTTTTAATTGAGTATTAGGAGAAACTCCAGAATAGTAGAAGTGGTAGTGGATCTCAAACTCAGTTTCTAATTCATAGGATCAGATAGGTTCCAGCTCCTTCTCTAAATGCAGGCCCTTACCATACCATCTGGCTCCATAATCCCAAAAAGTACAGTATCTGTAACCAGCTCTGTGATCGCCGATCTAAGGTTCATGGTCACAAGTCATTTGGTTTTCCCAAGCGATCCCAAAGTAAATTTTCATACTCTGGAATGAAAATTATGAAATTGTAAATCGAGATTTATGTACTTTTTTCTTTAGTCGTCCAAATTTTACCTCTAAAAACTTCTCATCGTCTTGTTTAGATCATGTTTGACTGTATCCTTATTTTTTGTTGATAATTAATTAAACATTTCAACAACAACAAAAATCGGTAATTGAATATTATATTTTTATATAGATTTTTGATTCAAATTCGCATTAACTATCCAAAAAAATATTTTTTGTAGATTGTAAATAAGAAACCACATAAAAATTTAAGAGATTTTAAATTTTATTTCAATTATCCAAAAAAAATCGAGAAATAATCCCTCTAAATGAATGAAATAGCTATAAAACATGTTAAATTTATATTATATACAACTAATTATAATTGATAATAAAATAATTTTTTATTGAATCTATTGAAATATTTCATAATTGTAAAACCGAAAAAAATGTTTTTGTATAATATTATTTTTATCTTAAAAATAATTTTCACATATGTCAAAATCTGATTGGTAGATTTGATATGTATCTCCATCATTTTCACTGGTAGATTTGATATATTAAGCTTTATGTCATATAATATATTGGCATGTTACAAGTATCACATATTCATATTTTATTCTTATATGACATAAATATATTGGCATGTTACAAATATCAGAAAATATATTAGACACGAAGTATCAAGATAAATGTGTGTGTTTTTCATTTTAGTCTTTCTAACTTCTCAAATAATGTATAGATGGAATTCTTACAAAATTATTTTATGTGATATTTCAAATATATGATTGACTTTCATTTTGTTGCAAGCAAATAATTTTTTGTATCATCTATATTTATATATATAGAAACCTTTTCTCACTTCTGTTGTTGTCATGACCTCATCTTCATTTCTCTCAATTTATTTATATTTATGTTTGTATATAAATTTTTCCACTAAAACTAATATCTCATTTTAACATACATCATATTTTAAAATCAGTCTTCTTGATCCTATTATCCAAATTTATAACTAAGTCCAAACAATTAATAATATTTCATAAAAAAATTATTGTAATAATACAAAGTGAATATTACAAAAAAACTGGAAACGATTAAAAAACACAAAAGTAAAAAAAAAAAGTACATAAAATACCAAAAAAATAAAAGCTTCAAAAAGTAGAAAAAACAAAAAGATAATCATGAAAAGATTAAATGGAATGAGAAAATGGAAATTTTCAAATTTCACAAGCATAAACAGATAAAACCGAACATAATGAGATGGAAATACAAATTTTCGTTTCATAGACATGTATAAAAAAGATATTAAGAATAATACATGAAACATTTATAAAATTAAAAATACTAATAAAATAGACTTATTTAAAAATGTAGAAAATATATTAGACAAAAATATTACAAATGAATATAGAATATTATAATAAAATAATCAATAATTATGGTGAACTCTATAAAAGAAACTAAAATATGAAAATAATATTTAAATATAAAATAATCACGGCATATAAATCAATGAATTAACAGAAAATGAAACAATAACTCACACTAAAAATAAAGCAATAATCTGTATGAAATAATCCGTATGAAACGCAGAAATCCATTAATTTATTAAATAAAATAAAATACACACCAATATTAAAAAAAGCATTGTTATCCATTTGTAAGAAACCTTTATTTATATTAAATCCAATATATTTTCATCAGGATTATTCAAATGAATTGTTCTGCGATTTCCATGAAATGATCACAGAGTTGCTGAGGTTTGTTGAACATAGGCATATGATCTGTCTCCTCCATCTCCATCACTATATTCACTGGAAAATTATCGATCATCCATCTTTGAAATTCTTCTGGAATACCTTTGTCCTCTTTACACACTATGTAAGCACGAGGAACATAACCATACCCTTCATCTGAGAAGTTCTTCATCTTCGATAAGTCACTAACAAACAACGATCCAGGTCTCTTTAGAAGCAATGCCAGTTCAAGATCCTAAATCAAGAGAAGATTCAGCACCAGAACCTAAATCAAGACTACTTCTGAAAATCTTGTTTACGTATTTTTTTGCTATCCACTATCTTTTACATGAGTTATATTTAGTCTTATTTAGTTAATGTACATGTAGAAAACAGTTTATGAAAAGATAAACTTTTATAGTCTACCATTAAAATTATAAAATTTTCACAAACCATATTTCGAATTTCAGATATATATCTTTGTTTTATTCTTATGCAATAATTAATAATAAGACCACAGATTTCAGAAAAAAAATTTAGATATGTATATTATGTATTTTACTTTTTATTATTGATTAGAAAAGAGTGAGCCATTTAATGATCTTGTAAGCATTATGGTTTGATTTTCGATGTTGTTTTAGATACAAAGGTAATAAATTCAAAACCTATAGAAGTATCGACAATATATAACCCTAGATTAATTTACCTCAGCTGGAGAAAGCTGATAGAGACCGAGCTTCATGAACTCATGGCTGAAGAACATACTCAGCCCTGAATTGTCTGACCCGTATGGTTTGAATTCAGTGCCCATCCATGCTTCTTGTGGCATGTTGCTTCCAAACTTGTACGGAATTATAAATAAATAAAAAAGCATACTCAGATTCATTTTTCGAGTTTAATACATGTAAAGAAAGGCATCAAATCCTACGTTGGTAAACCTATATATAAATTATTGAAAGTAAGATGGAACAATTTAATGTAAAAGTCGTATAGATCTAAAATATATCTAAATTCTTCGGTTAAGAATCAATGCAACTTAGTAATATTTAGGAGTGGCGTTTCAATACCGTTTGAATTCGGATTGGATTTTCGATCGGATTTTGAACCAGGCTAATAAGTATCATTGGAATATTGTAACATTTAGATAGGGTTTGAATTAGTTCAGCTCGGGTCTATCCAATATACAGAATTACTCAAAAGTTCAGAACAAAACTATCTAAAATATGTGAAAGGACTTGTATCTAAATAATAAAAAAAACCAGGTAAAAAGAAAACTATCCAAACTATCTAATACTGTCGAAAAGTATTCAAAATTTCTCTTGCAAACGAACATATTTAATGGACCCTACGTTGCCAAGAACTAAATTATTCATTGGACCCCACGTTGACATTAGATACCAATACATAAACTATGGTTATCGCATTAGATTAGTAATGTTTTTGCCGAAAAAAGAAAAAAGATTAGTAATGTTTGTGGGTTCGTTTGCAAATGATTGATTCATGGACTAATCATGGACTCTACAAGTTTGCTACAGTTTAAAATTGAACTTAACAAGACCTATTTAAAATAGTAAAAGAAAGCATCGGTTGCTAAATAAAGAAACGTTCACGATCAGCATAAACTTTTCAACACTAGCACCAAAAAAGTTTCTTGATATACGATCATTATTTAAAGTGTTAATTAAACGATACCTTCTCCAAGACGAAGGATGGTGAGTGTTTAGTATCGGGCATGAAAGCACTCAAGAAGACAGAGACCGAGATCTTGTCGGGAAACTTATCCATAGCAATGGCTAAACTCAAGCCTCCAAAGCTATGACCAACGAGCACAACTTTCTCATCACTTGGTAATGACTTTAGGAGATTCATTAACGGCTCAGAATACTGTTCACAGGTGGAGATGTCTGTGATCGACCTTGTATCTATACCAGATGCAGCTAAGTTTAAGGCGGTTACGTGGTGGCCTGCCGCCTCGAGCAGCGGCTTAACCTTGTACCAGCACCATGCGCCGTGGCACGATCCATGTACTAGCACAAAGTGTTGTTTTCTCTGATTTTCACTCATTCTTAGGATTTGGATGTTTTCTTGACTTCTCATACCCACACGCACAAATATATATATAATGGTTTTATAGGTAATAATTTTTAAAAATAAATAAATAAATAAAGATCGCTTTGGAAAAGAGGATCATGGTGACTGCTACTCACGATAATGACTTGTTTAAACTAGTACATCAACTTCTTTTTTTTTGTAAAGAAACATAAGCAACAAATTATGAGAGAGGCGAGAAAATTTAACCTTACACACCAATGAAAGAGAAAAAAAGTGTGGAATGACTGAATGAGAAGAAAGCTATTTCGGACTTTACTATTCAGAAAACAATAAATAAGCCGTACAAAACTGGTTGTTTGTTGAATTATCTAAATAGCATAGTTATATTTTTATTATTCTCATTTTGGTTTATCTACCAAATTGACCATAAAGTTGAATCATTTGAATACTTGTTGTGACTAAAAAATATCTGAACATGAAAATACTACAATTCTTTTTTTTTTAAATTTTGCTTTCTGGTTTTGTTTAGATGCACATTACATATGTTTATGAAATTAAACATAAGTTGGAGTTTGAACTTTGAATTTTTGTGCCAACCCACACTATACTAGTCCAAAATTTTTTCCAAATAATCTTAGAATGTAGTACATAAATAGATTTTTTATGAAATTTCTTACAAAATACTTTTTTTATGAAACTTCTTATAGAATAGATGTTTTGTTCATGTGCAGTATTTTTAATGTTTATTTTCTGTAATTCAGAAAATGTCAGGTATAGACAATAATGGTGAATAAATATGTCGTGGATAGTTAATCAATCAAAAGGTATAGACTCAAAAAATTAAGTATTACCTTTCACCTTTCTTATTTTTATATTATAAAATTATTTTTAAAAATTCTCAAAATAAGTTAGAATTCTATTTTTTCTATATTTATATCTATTTACTATAATTTATATGTGAAAAACGAACAAGAAATCTGTTTGTAATATGATTAGCTTTTGGATAGTATGGCATTTTTTATAATCGAAGTGTTTAAATCTAGTGGATCTGATTAATTCATACAAACTACCTGATAAATGACGGTTCTGATAATCATAAAGATCCGCATTGTACTAGTTTTAAATTGCTGCAGTGGCCAACGCTCGAATCTAGATGGTAAAAGGATACTATCACTCTTTTTACCACTGAACATTATATCTAAATCATATAAAAATAATGAGTTTCAAAATTTACAAGAAAAGTTCTTCGTGGAGATAGCCTGATGATAAAAATATCGCAGAATACTTATAACCCCCTAACACTCTAATGGTGTGCTACTAGTATATTATCGACTTAAAAGTTGACTTTATATATATAATCGAACATAAAGTCTAGTATATATGTTAATACATAATCGAATCGAGCTGTAAACCCTAGGATTTGATATATTGAGCTGTCATTATCCCCCAGCTAATTAGTAGACTTAGTTATTAATCTCCACCCAACTAATCAATAGACGGTTGTTGAGCTTCATCTAAAATCCATTAATAAAATACTAGTATTGTTCAACAATGTCGAGATCATAACAAAAGATAATTTATTAGTAACGCAGTTACGCGGGATAGGATCGACAAATCGATCACGTTACGTTTCGGTTTTGCAACAAGATTTCTTATTCAGTACAAATAAAATTAGTGTATGTTTACGCTTTCTAATCCTTTTTCTAGTTCTCCTCATCATATTTCTTCATTTTCACCCAATTTGCAACTCAAGTGTAAAGAGTTGTTTTAGTTGTTGTTTCATTAAATACTGGAAGAGAATTCCATACATTACACAGAAAAAAAATAATTATTAAACTATTTATATTATAAAATCATATTATTATATAATTATTGAATTTGATATCAATTATAACTAAAATTAGTTGAATTAGGTTTTAATTATAATCGATAATTTACAGTATGAAAAAAATCAATAAGTAATCAATTTATTTCTTCTTGACCAAAACAAAAATCAATTTATTTCTGAAATACCAAACCATTTTAGGTTTTTATTTTTTTATCACTGAAAATAAAAAAAATATTTTGATAATGCTTACAATTATTTTTAATTTTTAATATTTTTTTATATTACTGAGTATGTAATGCCATAAATTTGTATTACCAAACAAATTTGATTGTTTTTCTTGTTTTAATATAGAGTTTCCATATATTTTGTATCAATGAATTAATATCTTTATTTATATTTAATTTATTTAATTTTTAGTTTGTCATACTCGATAAAAACATATATATCATATTTTAAAATAAAAATAATATATATTTTTAATTGTATTTTTATTTTACAAATCCAAAACTAAAAAGAAAAAAGTGATTTTAAAGACTAATTATAGTTAAAAAAATTTATATTTATTTTAAATTTTGTATAATATATAATATTTGATTTTTTTACCAAATAAATAGGATATTTTTTATAAAAAAATGTTTAATAGTTTTTGACAATGGAGATAAAAAAAATATCTAAATATTTGAAAAAATAACACATAAGCAAAATAGTATCTGTTATACTCATGTGCTCATTCTTGTGGTTTTTTGGTTATTGGTTAACGGTTAGTTTCAAAAGATTACCGATTAACCTAACCGAGCCAGGTTTTTTTGGTTATCAGCTAATCGGTTAGTTTCAAAAGGTTACCGAATTAACCGAATAAAATTTTGATTTGGTTCGGTTCAGTTATCGATTAATTTCGGTGAACCATAAACGAAATTAATCGATTATTTATTATTTTTTAAAAAAAAATTGGTTAAATTTTAAAATTATCGATTAATTCGGTTAAAATTGGTTATGTTGGTTCGGTTATCTAGATACAGTACATGAAATGAATATGCTCTTAGTAGTTTCACAACCATAAAGAAATCAATATACAAATTTAAAGAAAAAAAGGAAGATATATTAAGTGTAGAGAGTATTAAATCATATCTATAACATCTTTAATCCTATATTTTATAACTCAAAATCATATTTAATGTCTTGGTTACATAATAGTCAATAAAGATAAAAATTGCATAGAAACATAAAAATAACTTATAATGTAAAAAAACTTAAAAAAGATATATTTTGAAACAAAAGAAGTATGATATTTCGGTGAATTTAGTCGTTACAAATTAAAACGTGTTATTGCTTTTTTTATTAATTCAAATGTAAGACTATTGTCGTGTAGAGTTTGATTAGTATCCGGTTTTATTTACTATTTCTCATTAAGAGTGTGATTTTTAATTAATCTACTTTAGATTGTTGGTTAACAGCAAAATTAACCAACAAACACAAAACAAATGTTTATTTTATGCAATGAAAAGTTCAAAAAAAAAGAAGCAAAAGACTTGATTATTTCCGTGTAATGGAGTCCACGAACAACTAACTTTTGTTAACAAACAATAAAATAACAATGGCGTCACTGATTTTGTCTAGTATAGGAAAAAAAAAGGCTGTTTTCCGAGTTGTTGCAGACAAAGTTTGTACTTTCTTATTGATTGGGTTGCAACTTGCAAAGTCGTTACCATCGTGATTTGAAACGCATCACTGAAACTTACAGAAGTTGCTCATGCTATAAACGTGACACACCCTCGTGGTCTAATTAATAATAACCTCACATATATAAGAAAAAAAAACAAAACAATGACGATAAATTAATCTAAATTAAATGGGACGTTTGGCTTTTCCACAAAAGAGAGTGTTAAGAGGCGGTTCGGCTTCAGTGTAGAGAGATCTCTCGTTGTTCCAGACACGAACATAGAGTTCTTGTCCTAAATATCTTCTTGACCATATCTGTGACCTTACATTCCACATTCCCTTATTGTCTAGCGATGCCAATACGCTTGTCCACGACATTGGATACACCTATACACACACATTTACAAAAGATTTAGAGGCATATATATATATACTGGATTTGATATAGATATAGTTATATACAGGTGTTGTTTCCTCGACGTATAATACAGGGATGAGACTATTTTTGTTTGAATAGATTTTCAACTCGGTTTCTTAACAAAAAATCAAACCAATTTACACCCAAAATAATAATAATAATAATAATAATAATAATAAACTCAAATCAAATATACTTTATTACCAATATATACTTTGAATACATATTATTCACTAGAAATTCATAGTTTAAATTTAGCAGATTACGTGAAACTTAATTTCAATTTAATTCGTCGTAAAACCAGTTGAATTGTTCAGAATATAATGGTTTGGTATCTGCTCTTAATTATTTTCTGTTTACAATCAAATTGAAATACACACACATTACCTGGCTCCAGCTCGGGTGGTGACAGTGACATCAGTAATAGTCTAATACTTAAACAGCAGAAAACATCATTCAAGTGGTCACCACTACTCTTGTGTATAAAATAAAACAATCGCTTCTTCTTTTTTACTGGCAATGGCTATTTTAGGCTTTAGATCCGCCTCAACAAGTTAAATATCTGGCAGTGCTAAATGGGATCGCTTTGGGCTTAGACACGGCCAATAGCCCAATTTTTTCAATGTTGTTTTTAGAATTTACCTGAAAAGTATGCCTTGAAACAGCATCAACCAAATTGTAACGTCTCCTCATGGCTATGTTCCATGTGCCTGTCCCGTATCTGATTATCATATGTCAAAACCTCATCAACAAATCAAAACAGAATACATATTTGAAAGTCTTGATCTGATCGATCTTTAAATATCATTGTAGCAATAGAGATTAAAGAATTAGTATTAGTTATTACCCAACAACATAGGCATTAGTGCCATCAATGTGCCAAGACTGAATAGATCTCTCGTTGTTTTGGAACACGAATTCAACATATTCATGAAGAGCAAAGTCGAAGACCGAGGTTCCGAGAATAGATGGTCCTGGTGTAGGAATGTTCTTAATGGTCTTGAAATCGAACACTCCCGGAATATTGTACCAATCGGCTAGTTTCAATGGAGTTGTTGGGTTAACGTACGACACACGGTTCACTGTGTACCGGAGTTTCCTGTTAATCCTCGTTCTCCCGTTGGCTAGAACCAAAGTTTGATTTATCGGTATGGTACCATAGTGAAACGTTCCTTGGGGATTAGGTCTTGCTGCATTTGCCGTCAAATTTAACCTAGATTCGCCAATTTCATATTAGGTGTTGGCATATAAAACGAACTGTATTTATATAATTCAGAACTAAAATACTAGAAATGAACTATTCGACATAATTTAATTCTAAAAATTAGTAACCGATATAACCGAACTGAATTTCCATCCTAATGCGAGTTATATAACAAAAAAAAGGCTGAATTTGCTCGGTTGGTTCAATATGATCTTTAGTATAAATTACCTCATAGTTCTTGCTTGTTTCATGGACCAATGGATATGGTAAGTAGGACCAATGGGGAGGGGGTGAGATGGTCTAATTTTGGAGCCTTGGTAATGGAGTACTGCTGTAGTGGTCAGTACCGGTTTGGTGAACCGGGTTGAAGCCACTATGAAGTAATCCTTTACTGGAGCCTTCAATGTGACCAGAACTGTCAAGGACTGACCAACGTGTACATCAAGTGACTCATAAACCTCTTGCAGAGTGTGAGAGCCTTCTACTTCGACGAGAGTCATCATGTGTCCTTGTATCCTAAAGTTAATCGATGTTGATATTCCGACATTCGATATCCGAAACCTGTATACCTTGCCTTTAGAAACACAAGAAACATAATATCAATACAAAGCTCATCAAAGTGAGTGTTCACATTAACAGGTCCATGTTGAGAATTTACCATGTTGACCGGTAAAGGCTAAGCCTTTAGAAGCACCATTGATCAGAAGACCGTCCGGAAGGGGTAGATCACGACCCGAATCGAGCCTTTTTCGTAGCTCCTGTAAGAAAAAAAAGCAAGACGCAAGAGTATCAAGACCGCTACATAAACCATAATTAATAATGTGGTTACTTGGAATTTAAGTTAACGCGTGAATTAGGACTTCGTGATACCTTATGGCCCATCTTGTACCAATCATTGACGAGGAAAGTGAATTCACCATCTGGTTTATGGTAAGGAACAAAGATGACTGATCTCTGGTTAACGTTGAGTGCACCAAAAGCACCACTTGCTCTGTGCATCGACGTCGAAGCAAAGTATGTATAACTTCCGATTTGGTCCTTCAGCTGGAAATGGTAAGTCCAATTCGAGTTTGGTTGGATCGGACAGCTTGTGCCCAAAACTCCGTCTTGCCATGACATCTTCCTCTGTTTAATTCCGTTCCTACACATTTTGCTTAAGTGTCAAGTTTTGTACTCCATAGAAAAATCAGACTATCAGTTGTATAGTTTTATATCCATCGTTTTATGCTGCGAGTCCAATGAGAAAAATTTATTATATATTTTTCAGAACAAACATTTTTGTCTATCATTCTGCAATTCTGCTACGCAACGTATTTTTGCTAACAACATAAATTATATGGATAGTAGTACAACCCGGTAGACTTAAATGATTTAGCAAATTTGTTTTATTTTCCAAAATAAGCCACATGCATGAACTCTACGTACGTACCAGGTAATGAGTAACGGTTCATCGAGCTTGTTAATTAGATTTATAAGGATGTTATCGTTTGTTGCACCATCAATCGGAGGACCAGGGAACTGACCATTGATAAGAATAACCTGAAACAAAACAAAAGTGAACATTATAATATAACACAAGGTTCAAAAAGAAAACATTATATTATAAGTTTATAACACTCTCTTTATATAATTATCAAATTTTAAGAAAATAGCAGAAACAGAAAGGTGTATAACCTGTTGAGGAACACCTAAAGGAGATCTTGTTCCATAAGTAACAGTCCAAGTGAAAAAACGATACGGGTCCTCTGCGTTTATCACAAAAACAGAGCCGAAGCAATAAGCCAACAAGAACCCTAGTAGCAGGAGATTTCTGTGCTTCATTTTCTGAACAGTTATATGTATTTAGATCAGGAGAGGGAGTTTCAGACTGTTATTGAGATAACCAAGGATTAATCTTAAATACAAGTAACTATGTGAGTAATGGAATCAAGGGAAGTAAGGACGTAAGTTCATATCACCAGAGTGGATGTGAATCCCCATACATGCATATGTTACACAAAGGTACCAATGCTCTTTTGCGCCGTACTTCATGCAATTGCCGCTAACTTTTATATTTTATTCAGATATTTTCTTAGGGATTTTTATGATCATAAGACCATCAAAAAAAAAAAAAATGATTTTTCTTAGCGACTCTGCAGGCGATTTCCTAACGGTTATTTTCTGGTTTTTTATGGGTTTTCCCCACGATCTCCTCGGTGATGGATTACTCTTACTTGAATCTATAATCCACTACTTGAGTTTAGGTCCCACGATCCCCATCTGTGATCGTGATGTAGTTACTCCTATGACGGTTTTTGGCCATACCTTTAAAAACTTTGTTGGATTATCAGAATCCTACATCGATTGGAATTACACTCTACTATTTCTGTTTCGATTCTACAACGTGCTTTTTATCATGGCTGATAATCTCCGACGTGCAGTGCAAGATCTCAACCTAGGTATCAATGATCCTCCGATCCAACTTCCCCCTGATGCTGTTAATGCAGCGGTTGGTGAGAACCGTTTCATCCTTATTGGTCGACCTGTGATGCCATGTCGTCAAAATATTCGCTCCATTCTTGCAAATCTTCCTCGTATCTGGGGCCAGGAGGGTTTGATCCATGGACGTATGGTGGATGGTCGATGGTTTCAATTCGTATTCCCATCGGATGAAGCCCTTGAGATGGTTCTTCGACGTGGTCCGTGGGCATTTGCTGACCGGATGTTAATCATGGATAGGTGGACACCGCTATTTGATCCTCTGATGCTCAACTTCATTCCTTTCTGGATTCAGATCCGTGGAATTCCTTTCCAGTATCTCAGTGAAAACATGGTGTCTATCATTGGACGTTCTCTCGGCATGCTGTTGGAAATAGACTACAATGTGGATGCCATTGCTAGGAGGGATTACATTCGTGTCTGAATCAATTGGAATGTTGATGAACCGCTTCGTTTTCAACGTTATTACCAGTTCACGGCAGGAGTGAATACGCTGCTTCGAATGACTTATGAGAGGTTGAGGGGCTTCTGTGATGTCTGTGGAATGCTCACACATGATGCGGGTGCCTGTTTAATTCAAAATGGAGGCATGGATGACGCTGGAGATTCGGATAATGACAGTGGTGATGAGCAGCCGAGAGTGCCCAATTCAGGGGTACGCATTGTGGAAATCGATGATCAGGCTGCTGCACAGAACCAAGGCAACAACTTACCTGCTGCAGATGTTCCGGAAGTAGAAGACTCTGGGGATGAA
The DNA here is from genome assembly GCA_000411075.1 of Sisymbrium irio. NCBI lineage: Eukaryota > Viridiplantae > Streptophyta > Magnoliopsida > Brassicales > Brassicaceae > Sisymbrium > Sisymbrium irio. The sequence continues at coordinate 323,467 of KE155768.1, read as the reverse complement.
ATGGATGAACTCTGGTCTGGAGAACCGATTCGTAGGCACTTATACTCAAATGAGTACACAACTGAGGCTATGACCTTCCGGACTAAGGATCATGCATCTGCGTTGCGTGAACGTCGACATTTTGTGGAGGAACGTGACAACTCTGTGAGGTCTTATTTCACGAATATGGAGAGGGGTGATGGCAGTAAGGCTCGTTCTACGAAACGAAAATTTGATGATGTAGAGGAGCATTCGGATGACACAACAGGTTCCGGATCAGGAGCAGAAACACCAGTGGGTACGATTCAAATTGTGGGAGGCGCGGTGGGCCCTGAACCACCACTTCCACCATGAGGACAACCTGTTGGAACTGTCGAGGCTTGGGCAGTGACTCGACAGTTTGACGCCTAAAGGAGATCAATAAAAAGTATCTCCCGGACATCATTTGCCTTTCTGAAACAAAACAGCCGGATGATTATGTAAGGGATATAGGCTGTCAATTAGGTTTCTTTCATCATGTAATTGTTTCTCCAGTTCGTACTAGTGGGGGCTTAGTTATCTTTTGGCGGCCTCATGTAGATCTGCAGTTTGAATTCCAATCTCCTAATCTTGTATACGGTTACGTCAAATGCAATGAAAATCTTTTCCATTTTTCCTTTGTGTATGGCCATCCTGTTCCTTCACAACGAAATCATTTGTGGGAACGACTTGAACGGAAAGCGGTTTCTGTCCAAGGTGAACCTTGGTTAATAATGGGAGATTTCAATGAGATTTTGGGAAATCACGAAAAGAATGGGGGTCGACGACGACCAGAAAGTAGCTTTCAAGATTTTTGAAGTATGATCCATACTTGTGGTTTCAGGGATCTGCAGTCTATTGGAAACCGCTTTTCATGGGTAGGTACACGTGGTATTCATCAAGTGTCATGCTGTCTAGACCGGACTATGGGTAACAATGCCTTTCATCATCTCTTCCCATTGGCAGAGACCACTTTTCTGGAAATTGGAGAATCTGACCATCGACCGTTGGTAACTTGTTTAACTCAGCAATCGGAAGTCAGGCGACGATGCTTTCGTTATGATAGTAGATTGGTTGCTAAAAATGGTTTTAAAGAAGCAGTAATTCATGGATGGCGCAATGGATCTATCCAGGGGACAAATCAATTGTCTTTGTCACGTTGTCTTTCTTCATGCAGGAAGAAAATATCACAGTGGAAACAGACTAACAGGACTAATGCGGCTGAACAAATCTCGATGCTGCGTGCACAACTGGATTCTGGTATCACAAATGGTTCGCTAATGCCACCTGACAAAAAGGAATTGTTATCTCGTCTAAACCAAGCTTATCTGGATGAGGAGATTTTTTGGAAATAAAAAAGCAGAATCGCGTGGTTAACAGAAGGAGACAAAAATACAACGTTCTTTCATCAATCCGTGAAAATAAAGCAAGCTAGGAACCAGCTGATCTCTATTATCAATTCGGATGGAGTAAGACATCGTGGAGACAATGCAATTGCTGATGTGGCTATTAACTATTTTCAAGATTTGTTTACGGCTCAACCTGTTTCGCAAGATATTCTGTCTTCAGTGTTTCGTGGCTTTGAAGCAAGGGTTACCGAGACAATGAATTCTGATCTGCTTCGACCTGTTACAACTGAGGAAATCAAGACTGCTGTTTTTAGTATAGGTCCTCATCGAGCACCAGGTCCAGATGGCTTTACTGGGGCTTTTTACCAAGAATTTTGGTCCGATTTACAACCCGAGGTTGTTGCTGAGGTGCAGAAATTTTTCAACAATGACGACTTTGATGATGCTCATAATCATACAAATCTCTGTTTGATTCCAAAGATAACAAATCCAGCCACAATGTCAGACTTACGGCCAATAGCTCTCTGCAAGGTATCATACAAGATCATTTCTAGGATATTGGTTGCACGACTAAAGCCACATCTCTCGAATATTATTACAGAGAATCAGACGGCTTTCATTCCAGGACGTATGATTACAGACAATGTAATTATTGCTCACGAGGTCTTTCATTCTCTAAAAGCGAGGAAGAGACAAGCTAACTCCTATATGGCTCTCAAGACAGACATTAGTAAGGCGTACGACCGCTTAGAATGGTCTTTCTTAGAAGAAACTCTGACTCAGATGGGTTTTCATCAAAAATGGATATTCTGGATAATGAAGTGTGTATCTACAGTAAGTTTTTCAGTACTCATCAATGGTTCTGCTCATGGGAACTTTAAACCTGGCCGTGGAATTCGCCAAGGTGATCCACTATCTCCATATTTGTTCATTGTATGTGCTGAGGTCCTGTCTCATCTTATGCATCGTGCCATGCGTGAAAAGAAGGTCCAAGGCATCAAAATTGGACAATTTAGCCCTGCTGTGAATCATCTTCTATTCGCAGATGATTCTCTTTTCTTTACATTGGCAAATACACGTTCTTGTCGTGCTCTTCAACAGATCATCTCAGATTATGAAAAAGTCTCGGGTCAAGCTGTCAACTACAGGAAATCTTCAATTACGTTTGGTAGTAGAGTCTCTGCTCACACTCGAACACATGTGCGGAATATTTTGGGCATTCACAATGAAAGAGGTGGTGGTAGGTATCTGGGACTACCCGAACAGTTTACTACAAAAAAGTCAGAAATGTTTCAGAACATCACAGAGAAAGTTCAAGGTAGAACTCAAGGATGGCACAAATATTTCATCTCACAAGCTGGTAAGGAAATCCTTCTAAAATCAGAAACACTTGCAATGCCCATTTACACTATGAATGTTTTCAAGCTACCAAAGTCAGTATGTGAGGATATTACGAAGGTCATAACGGACTTTTGGTGGAGTAAGGGTGCCGGTATAAAAGGGATGCATTGGCATTCTTGGGATCGGTTAAGTATCCCAAAGAGAGAAGGTGGTTTGGGATTCAGAGATGAGGGTTTCAATCTTGCTCTTCTGGGAAAACAAGTATGGAGAATATTACAGAATCCTTCTTGTCTTATGTCAAAGGTTATTCGAGGTCATTATTTTCATGATGGTAATATACTAAACGCAAAGCCGCAGAAGAAAGCTTCCTATTGTTGGAAATCTTTACTTGAGGGAAGAAATCTTCTACAACAAGGTCTCAGGTTTATAATTGGAGATGGATCCTTAATACGAACATGGGAAGATGCTTGGTTGTCTGTGCATCCACCGAGACCACCACGACCTTTACATATGTCTAATAGTACCTCAAAAGTTACAGATTGGATCACAAACACTGGTGGGTGGAATGAGGATGTCATACGTGACAAAGTTCATCCTGATGATTTGCCACATGTATTGTCCTTGAAGCTTTGTGCATCAGCAACTCTCGACTATCTTGGCTGGCATTATAATGAGGATGGTATCTATACTGTCAAATCTGGCTATTGGCTGGCTACTCATCTGCCTACTTTTACTCAACCAAGGCCCCCAGATGGAGATCTCCACTTGAAACGAAGTATATGGAAATTGCAGACAGCTCCAAAATAAAACATTTTCTCTGGAGACTTGTGTCTAATGCGCTACCAGTAGGAGCAGTTCTCAGACATCGTCATATAACTCAAGACTCAGTTTGTAAACGCTGTTGCCAGGCTGAAGAAAGTATTCATCACCTCTTCTTTGAATGCTCATATGCTCAAGCAGTATGGCGTGCTTCAGGAATACCAAATCAGATCCTTTTTGATCTACAAAGCACGCTTGATGATAAGTTACGCTTTTGTTTCACGCGACCAAATAGTGGATTACCCTTGATGCTTGCTTGTTTACCTCCATGGATTTTATGGCGACTCTGGAAAAGTAGGAATACACTTATCTTCAAACATAAGACTGTACATTGGGGAGCAATGTTATCTATGGCACGAAACGATTTATCTGAATATCAAAGTACTGCATCACATTTGAACCTGCGTCAAGGTTCTAATACTTCAACTACTTGCGTTGCACAACCGAGTTGGAGAAGACCACCTGAGAGATGGTTGAAATGCAATTACGATGGTGCTTTTTGTCCTCATACGAAAGCTGGAAGAGTGGGTTGGATTATAAGAGATCATTGTGGAAGATACATTGAAGCAGGGCATGCTCAGGGATTCCAGGCACAATCAAGTTTTGAGTGTGAAATACAGGCTCTCCTCTTTGCAATTCAACATTGTTGGTCACGTGGTTTTAAGTGGATCGTCTTTGAAGGAGATAATCAGAGGCTGCTGGAAATAGTTCGTGGTACAAAACTACACTTTGCAAGCTTCAATTGGTTACGAGATATTCGTTTCTGGGTTCAAAAATTAGAGAGATTCGACTTTTCTTGGGTACGACGGCACTATAATCGTCCGGCATATATACTTAGCAAATCCCCAATACTAAGAAATGTACTATCTAATGTGTACAATTTGGTTCCTTCTTATCTCTCTAATGTTCTGCATAACGACTATGTAATGTTTTCAATCTAAATAAAGTATCATTCAGCCGAAGAAAAAGAAAAAAGACCATCTCCAATAGTTAGAACCCTTCATGGGTTTCAAATATTATTTTAATTATAAATTTGAAAACTTTAAAGTTAAAAAACTTTTTAGAGGTAATTAAAATTTTATGTCTCCAAAAACCCTTAAGATTCTTTTAAAATTTTTAATAAAAAATTATTTTAAATTTTTTTATTTTGATACTATATAACATTCAACTGCATCGTGTATGGCTTTCTTGAATAGTAAAACCAGCATTTACAACAATAATCTTTGAATCAGTATTTACACCATTCATCAACGATTATTTGAATATTACAAAACAGTAGATTATTTTATTATCTGTAACCTACGAGCATGAGTCCTTAACTGCTCAACATCTCCAGAACGGTATGTGTCACAAGCACCCATAAAACCAATAAAGTAAGAGAAATACTTGTTTTCCATTATGAATGGATCCGAGTTGGGCTGATCAAATCTTTTTGGGACATTTGATTTAAAAGCAAAAATCCAAAAAAGCCCAAAGTAATTTTTACTTTTACCGTATGTTTGAGTTGACTTCATCGAGGATCAAATCCTTTCTTATCTATTTTGCAATTTTAGGTTTTTTTTTGTCAATTTACTAACGTGTTCGAATTTTAATGTTTAAATAGCTTTAATTTTAATAAAATAAAATTTATATTATTTTTAATAGATAAGTATCTTTTAAAATTAGATAATTTAAAAATATTTATTTTTTCCGATTAATATCTGTAATTAATACATTTAAATTGGTCATCTAACTAATACCTAATACGAAATCAAATACAGATACAAAAAATTATATATATATTTTTTGTGCCTAATCTGAATCAAAACAAGTTTATATTTCATTATATAAATAATATATATAGATATACATTAATTTGAATATTTAAATTTGATTGATTTAAAATATAAAATATAAATTTTTATATTATTTTATGTATGTTTATCAAAATTTAATTTTATACTCTATAAAATAATTAATGTATAATATTATTTAATTATATTTGACATTTGATTTAATATCTAATCTTTCTAGATGTATTATTAATAGTATTTTGTTCTAATTAATAAAAGAAAAAATATATTATTTTAAAAATATTTGGATACATATCTAATCAATATATTTTTATATCTAGTAAATAACATATATATGATCGATCAAATTTTGTAAAGATTATTATCTGTAATTTACAAATGTGTAAGTCTAAATTAGTTTCAATGGAGATCTAGAAATATTATGAAAATTTAAAGATATTTTTTTGTTAATCACACATTAATTAAAAGAAATTTAAATTATGTTTAACAACACAGATTGGGTCATTAAATTTGAGATTACTTTTTTGTCTAACGAATTTGAGATTACAAATTTCATAAATAATGAATAAAAAGAACTCATCTTCTTCTAATTTAAATTAATTAGTGGCAAATTAGAAAGTTCATCCATTGGTTTGACTTTAACGTCCTAAACTTGCCACTAATATTTGCGTCTACATAACTGCCACGAGACACTGGTTAGCATTAGACATTAGTCATAGAAAGGTGGAGTACGTCAAACCGTGTGGTAACTTGTGAACATGGTGGAGGCATCCCTAAAATAGATCACATAGGGAATCCCAAGTTATTATTCAATTAAATTACAGATGAATGCGTCACCGATAAGCTCGGTTTCTCCATGTTGCTCTTCTAAATTAAAATACTGTTTCAAGAAAAAAAAAAGAAAAAAAGGTGGAATCCAAAGTCGATCCGATAAAGCCTCCTAGGGCTGTCAAACTCTATAAGTGCATAGTTTTTATGTAGAGTTGATTTCCATTTTTAGTCACAATTTATTAGATCCAATTGCAAAACTTATATATTAATTTCTCCATTTATAAAAGCTTAATTGTATTAGAAATTAAATTGTTAAAATATATATTAAATATAAACTTTTAAAATTGACAAGATTATAAAATTTCGACAATATTAAGTTAATAAGATTATATAAGGTTAAATATTTTTGGTTTTTAAATTGACAAGAT
>KE155768.1:291072-309009 GCA_000411075.1 Sisymbrium irio | reverse complement strand
ATACTGATAGCAACAGCAACATACCAGGCTGGTCTCAGTCCTCCCGGTGGATTTTGGCAGGAGAGTAGTCCAGATCTTACGGGTGAAGGTTCTCATCACGTCGCTGGGCAGATGACTATGAACTTCTTGGATGCCTTATATTTTATTAGCCTTAACGGGGTTGCCTTCTTATTATCTCTATACGTGATCATCGTCCTCATAATCGGACTCCCGATGTGGAAGTTACTCTATGCTTCAACGACGGCTTTAAGTATCGCTATGTTAGCGTCCTACATTACTATATTCCCGTCTCCAAATACTACTTTCGACAGTGTATCAACCGTCGTCTACGTCTTTGCATTCCCTTTGCTAATAGGAGCCATGATGTTTGCTAACTTCATGGCATTCATTGTTGATAAACGTCGTCGACACCGAGTAGATTTTCCGGCGAGCTGCTTCAGCACATATGATGCATCGCATCCTGGTTACCTTCTACTGTTTAGTGGGATTTGTTTTACTCTTGTTTTTCTTTATTTAGTGAAACCGTTTTATAGATTCTAAAGATCATTTGTGTTGAAGTTTTATAGTTTTCTTTATCTACGTTGTTTTTTAAGCACTATGTAATCTCCTCACGTTTGGTGTGTTTGCATTTGTTCATGTAAACAGATATCTATTAAATATAATAATATTTCAATCACATTTTTTATTTCATTTAATAGTTTAATATATATGCTTTTATTTATTAATTATTTTTCGTTTTGAGTCAATTGAGAAAGCTCGACACCAAAATTTGGGCTTGTAGTTATGACATGTTTCCTTCCTTACTATAATTAGGAACCTTCTCTCTGCCCATACGTGGGGTTGTGTTTATTTTCTGGTCTTTAATTTTCTTTGTGATTTGTAAATGTAATCGTGTTTTTATCGAGACATTTTAAAACATAAAAATAACTGTTGATTATATATAGTTTTTGGTGTTGTTCGTTTGACCTTTTGTTATTCTTCTTTCGTGTTTTGTGGGATTTATTCTTGGTATGGGTTGTTGTAGTTTCCTTGTCGAAGAATTATACTTCAGTTATTATGGAACACTTGCGTAGCCTACTATGTATATGGTACTATTGTAATCTTCTTCTCATACGTTTGATTCACTGAAGTTAGTAGCTGTTAGCCTCCTCATGTGGTTCACCCTGCAGTTGATGACATATATGTCTTAGTTATTTATTTATTTTTGTATTAGTCCAGTTATATAACACTATTGTGTTTACTATATAACAGTATATAGTATATATTATATAGGTTAATCCACAATCAAATACCAGACAATTCATATATCTCATCTCCTATATATAGGTATACTTGGTGCAACCGTACAATGTGAGCAGCAACGGTGGGATGAGGGTCTAACAGATGACACAAAATGGTATAGATCAGACAAGAGGAAATTATCCATCAGAATGACAATCCGCTTTTCTGCTGGCTAGACTAGAAAATCACCTATCAGAATGACAATCCGCTTTTCTGCTGGCTAGACTAGAAAATCAAAATGTGCTTGCCAAAATTTTTAGCTTCGTGATCACAATATGTTGTATGTAACGAGTTCAGAAATCATAATGTGTTAGTAACCTTCCTAACTTCTGTTAAACTTGAGCACATAGCTTTATCCAACACTTGATAACTCTCTTATAACATAAACAAGTTATAACCAAACCGAATCCACTCAAAAAATTTCTAAAAACCAAAAAAAATCGCCATGTTATCTTATCTAAAGTATTACAGCCACACAATTTAGTCATTTTGGATTAAATTAAAATATATATATACCAAAACTGAAACAAAAAAAGCAACCACAAGATTCTGATCTTTTTACGTCTGGCTATGGTTTATGATACGTTTAAATCTTAATTAACACAAATTAAGACATAACATTGAACATAACGATTATACTTTTTTCCCCTTTTTCCAATCTTTCCCGACAAAACTCTACGACTTCTGAGCCTCGGGTCCTAAAATCCCGTTGACGACTGAAGTTGCGACAAGAACTCCAACGAACTCAGCAGCCACGACTGCTCCTGCCTGTGTCACTCCGTTGTAACTAACAGCCGTCTCTATTTCTCTCTCCGCCGTCTCTACTCCTTTCTCCGCCGCCTCAAATCCTTTCTCCGCCGCTTCTAAACCTTTCTCCGCCGCAACTACGCCTTTCTCAGCCGTCTCGAAGCCTTCTTTAACGATCTCAACCGCTTCTTCTTCTGCCTTTCTTATCTTCTTTCTGATACCGAACAAGGGAATATTCTCAGCCAGTGATGCATGCTGCATTCCTGTCACCACCGTTGCTGCCGTCAGGGAAAACAGCAGGTTCCTACGAGAGGCGCCATGTAGCGAGAACGACGGAGGCGCGGGTTTGTTAGGATGCACCGCGCGTGGGCTAACGTGACTATTTCTTGCGCAACGCGCCTGGAGAGCACCACCGCTGAGTAAAGAAAGCGATGCCATTTTCCTTCCTTTTTTTAAGATGACACAAGAAAAATCCTAAGCCAACCAAAGTGGACTAATCGATGTGAAAGAGAAAGTAGGAAAAACTAAATATATAGAGATAAGAAAAACAAAAAATTCACTGACAGACTGACATGCCACGTCACCTTCGTGTGTGTGTGTGTGCGATTCTTTTTTTTTCTCTTTTAGACACTTCATTTGTGACAAAAAAAAAACATTTCATTCAGGGTCAATTTGATATCCAACCAAAGTGTGATAATTATTAAGAAAATAACATGATATATTGGTAAGGCCCTTGACAAAATTTTGCATCTCATTCTTTTTGGTTTTACCTTTTAAAAGAAGTCGATATACATTTAAGAAATCATGTATTTGGTGATACTATCACCTACTTGCAGTGTAGATATAATAATCTACAGTGTTTTCTGTATATTGTTCCATAAAACTGTATATTAATGTTTTGCCATACTATAAGATTTGCCGCACCAGTGCCGATCAAGGTTTGTTTGGTTATGATGTGGCACATGTGAATAGTATTTGTAATTGAAAATATGTTATACTATATATAAACATAGAGAAGATAATGTTAATTTAAGATTTTATACAGCTAAAAACTACAGTATCTGAAATATGTATAATATTATAGATTTGCAAGATCAAATTTAATTAGTTTATTGAGAAACTGTTATCCGTATCATTCAAATTATAGTATATATACGACCAAATATTTATGTTTTTCTAGTATTCTAAGAAGTTTTTATTTTATATTTAAAATAAAAAAGCCAAAAAAGATCATTCATAAAGGAAATTTTTTTCTGATAAAGCAATGAGAAAAAGAAAACGAAAAAGAAAAAAATAAATATTATTTTGACATATTAGAAACAAAATATGTTAAATATAACATTTTGTTTGTCTTACGGTTATTTGAGCGATGTTTTTTAAAGTTAGTTTAACCGAGATAAACTCAGCAAAAGCAGTTGAAAGAAATCTTATCATTTTTAGAGAATGCTAGGTGTTAGCAACCTGTCTTCAGTCCTTGTTGTGCGGGAATTCCTTTTTGATGATCCTGGTTAAAACTCATTACAAGACTGTGAATGGTATCTGCAATGTGTCGCGGAAAATCTCAACTTCTTAGGTAATTGTTTGGGAATGATCATTGTCAATGTCATCTCCTTATGGTTTAGTGCTGGTCTCTCTTCTATGTTGTAATCGTTTTGAAAGTTCTCTTTGTATATTTCCCACACACTACAAGAAAAAGTCTTGTGGGCCGATGAAAAATACCAATGACGATATAGGTCGGAGTATTTCCGATAAATTTGTGACGCTTAACCGAGAGGAGGCGAGATTGGAGGGAAGTTTGTCGCTAATAGGCGGGGACAAATGTTGATCAGAAAGTTGTCGGAACATGTACTCGATGTTTTTTCGGTAACCATTAAAATGGAGGACGTCGGAGTGTTGTCGAAAAAAATAGACAAAATGTTGTCGGTTAGTTCTGAAAACCGAGAAATATATGGTAGTTGGTAAGACGAGTTGGAAGTTGCCGGAACATACTCGGAAAAATATCACTGAAAAAGTTGAAGAAGGTTTGCAAGTTCGACGTAAGTATGTTGGCCGCCCGACAATGACGACCGGAGGAAACGGCGGAAACAGAGTCAATGGAAGCTCGGATTGACTTATGACTTTAATTTATTTGATCTTAATTACTTTATTTCCAAATTATTTGATCTTAATTACTTTATTTCAACTACGATTAGACTGTAACCGGAAAGAAGACCGAGTAAAAAATGGAGTTTCTATCATATATGCAGAGATAAAGACGTTATATGCGGACACGTGCTAGTCGATAAGCTCAATTGGGATAATGTTAAAGAGTTACAAAAACGTTGTGTTTTACACTATTATCAAAAGCACACAAGTCTTGTTTTTTTTTCTAAGTACTATTTACTGGTCGACTGTTTGAGAAACTGAGTTGAAGTCTCCCGTTCTGCGGTAAAACAGCCTCAACTTTCTGTTTATTATTTAATTTCTCATAGTTTAGCTTCACTTTTAATTAAAATTGTTCTTTAATTGCAGAGAAATTACCAATATTGTCGGAAAGGGAAATACCAAGTCAAATCGCACATCACCTCCAACTTTGTTCACGTCGGCCCCTATACCAATAGGGCCAGAGGTGATGATATCAAAAATCAAGAAGATTTGGAACTGCTGGAGCAAAAGGAGCGGGAAAACATTTAGTTTTGGCGCCTCAATTTTGATATTTTTATTTTTAACTCTTCCGGTTAATTTTTTTTTCTCATTTTCCTTATCCTTCTTGTTAAATAACCTGACCCTTAATATTTTACATTTATATTTGCTCTTAAGTTTCACCTTTACAGTGCCGTTTTTAAATTGTTACAAGGTATGACACTTTCAAGAACACAAGGATCGGGGATGGGTTTTTTACAACAAGGATCAACCTCCGAAATGGTTAATGGCAATCACGAAACTCAGGCACCTAGTCAAGATATTGAAAGAGACGACATCCCCCTTCCAAATCCACCAGCTATGCCTCCAAAAGTGATGATGTTAAGCTATTAAAATTTTCCTCTCTGTAAGTGGTTCTTCTCTGTATGTTTCTAAGTCATACACTTCTTTTGTTAGTTTTTTTATATAGATTTACATATTCATTCATCCACTTGGTTTATCATTTTTGATTAGAAAGTGCAATTGCACAATGGACGCCGGTTTGGGTATGCAAAAATGAATATTGAAGTTGCAAGGCCTGCGATAGAAGGCACTGAATCACCTGATTTCAAGAGCTTGTACACCGATACCCAAGCCAAACTAGTTGAAGCCACAACACAAATTGAAGAAATGGCTGCTCAAGTGACCAATCTTTCTTAGATTTATTAAAATAAGATTTATGTTTTATATTCTGTATTCATGATAGTCAGCCACAAATTACGTTCTCGCTTCTTTGTCCTTCATCTCCGATGTCCTCTTTTCGGAACTACGACATTTCTTAAATATATCTTCGACTGATTTTGCATTTCGTGTTCCGACTAAATGCTGTCCACGATCTCTTTTTTTTATGGTCGGTAAATTATGTCTAGTTTCATATCAAATTTCGACAAATACGGGTGATAACCTACCGAGCAACTTCTGATGCTATTATCTTCTTCTTCAATATCGGAACATCGTTGGTAAGTTCCGATCAGATACCGACGAACTTTTCCCTCAAATTCCCGCCAAATTCCCTACAATTTTCCAACGATCTTGTACATCGATAAGTCATCGGCTTTTTCCGTTAAATACTACAGACAAAATGTCCGACAACAATGTTCGTCGATACAAACCAAGATTTTTCCGACAAAGCTTCATTACCGAGACCTAAATTCCGAGGGACAAAAAATTCTCGTAACTTTGTCGGAATATCCAATTCCCGTTAAACTACTGACGCCACTCTTCATCGGACCACAAACCTATTTCTTGTAGTGACAGTGTGAGGGTTATGTCTCGTAACTATTGTTATCTTTTGGTGTAGTTTGTTTCGAAAAGTTCTTGTGGTTGGTTTTTGTTTAGTAAGGGTGTGACGATTTGTGTTGTCTTTGTGTTTTTTCTCTAGTGATGTCTTTTTAGATTTTGAGGTGTGGTTTAATTCGCTTACGACTGGTTTTTCGTCTCGGTGTATTGATATTTATGGGTGGTTTTGATTCACTCTAAATATTCCAACAAATGAAAAAAAAATCTTACTCAATTTTTTTTTTGTTATTCTATTAACACTAAATAGATATTTGGAACTGGTTTATGAGTTCTCTATATTATAGTAGTAAAATCAAAGAATATCATAATTTAAGGAATTTTTGGAAATAAAAAATGGGTTAATCTGTAAATTTTGAAAAAAAATATGTATAATTTACAAATAATAATAAAATAGAAAAAAAATTATCCGGATATAAAATGCAATTAATACATTGCAGATGCTTTTAGGATCAAAAATTTTCTAAGACTGAAGACTTTTTATTTAGTGAGAACGCAAACGATAAATGGGACCGTCTATGACTCCGTGACAATCACAGAATGATATACACAAAGTCATCTTTGAAAGCAATTCAATCTTTGACGACGAATATTTTCTTTTTATAAATCTAAGTTCTGCTCTGTTTCTTAATCTGTATTTTTTTCCTTCTTTTTCGCATTTCTGGAAAAATGAAAAAGTTGGAGTATTTAAATGAGCTTCAAGTAGATGCAGAGAAGCTGTTTCACCGCTACAGACCCATAGTTACGGTCACGTTGTTCCTAAAATGGATAGGGTGTTTCGCTGCACTGTTAGTCACACTTTCTTGTCTAATACATTTTGATGAACCTTTTTTTTAAACAATTTTTTTTTATTTTTTTATAATATTGTACCTTTTCTCTTTGGATGAAGTCTTCTGCTGATACTGGATGGAACGAAATGGAAGTCAACCAACATGTTGACTTCACTAGTAGGTCTTTACCTCTTCCTTATCCTTCCGCTGGTTATTTTCCAATACTTGAGGTACCAATCAATACATCCAAATAAAAAAATACATTTATGTTCTTGTTCTTGAGTCTGTAACGATGCATGATTTTATTAAACATTAAAACTGTATTCGTAGGAGGGAGTTTGGGAAATGGATCAGTCTCCTCATAATCCTTATCAGGCTTTTCTTCCCAAACCATTTTCCAGGTACACAATCTTAGAACTGTACCATTAAAAACAAAATTAATTACGATAAATATAGAAATGTTAGAGAACAGTTTGGGATATAACCATTCTATTGTGAATTAGTTTAAAGCATTTGTGTGTAATATCCTTACCTATGATTCATAAAACTTGCAGAATCACTAGAGGTTCCGGGTACAACCCTCCTTCTTATTGTGACTGCGCCGAGTTTGTTCGTGGAAACATTCAGAAGCGAGACTGACGACATGATACACTACAAGAAAGAGTGTCATATAGCGATGAAAGATAACGACAAATTCGATCGTCAGAAACATAACGACGACTTTCGGATGAGTTTATGAGGAGAGGCGGAAGATGTCGAGATGATCTCGGTAATTACCGAGAGAATAAAATTGTCGGGAAATTGTGGGAAATTAGCAACGGAATGTGGTCGGAATAAACAAAGTTTCCGAGAAACGACTTTGGTCAGAAGCGAATCGTAAAATGTAATTGGAACTTTGCCGGTTATATAAAAAGGCGAGGACACCGAGATCTGTCGGTAAGTCGAAGGAACTTAATGCCGAAAATTTGTCGAAAATTTGCCGTCTGTGGGGGTGATGGCATGAGATACATTTGCGAGGGCCACTCGTGAGCTGCTTCTTGATTTCGATATTGGGCTGATTAAATTTAATATTAAATCTGATTGGGCTTATTTGGTCCATTATTAAATTTCATATTAAATGGCGATATGTTCCCGGCAAAGTTGATATAAAGACCTTTGTGTCTTTCCCAATTGTCGGAAGTGCATTGTCTGATTTCGACCTAATTCTGTAATCGGGATGACACTATAAATGAAGAAGAAAACACATACGCTCAAGCTTATCCGTTCTTTCAATTAAGTGTCAACCATTGGTCATTCTCTCCGATTTTGATGGTAATATTATCTTTTTATCTTACAAGTAGCTTGATTTCCTCATCTTAAAATGCTGAGTTCGTCTTATGCATTGAGTAATTGGTTCGCTAGTGTCCTCGTTAACTTGTTTAAGTTGGTGGTTTATATAATTGTGGAATTTATGTTAATATGTTTGAGGAACTCTTTTCGTATTGACCTGTATGCATCACCAGACTGTTTTTAATCAATAAAGCCTGACATTGTTGGTAATGAGGATAGCTACAAATTTGGTTTTATGAGTTTTTCCAATCATTATATACACTCCCCTGGCTGAGCTTTTTGTTTATTCTTCACGGCGACACCTTCTGTTTACTGGTTATATAAGTTTTATTATGGTCAACTTCTGATTTCGATTTGGTCAAATATTGCGGTTCTGTGATTATTTTAGTGTATATGCAATTTACGTATTTCTTATCCTTCATTTTCCATGCTGCAAGACGTATATATGACGCATTCAACAGCACCAGGATCATGCGTGGTTTTTCGGAACAAGGAAACGCCTCCAGAATGCAGTTGGGGTTTGATGAAGACACACAGCCTCCTAGACAAGCTATGGACACAGATGAACAGGCCTTTGTCCCAAATCCACCGCCGAACCCTCTACTCTTTATGACGCTTGATGAGGTGCTTCTTGCAATTGGAATGAGCAGTCTCCNAACTTTGCCGGTTATATAAAAAGGCGAGGACACCGAGATCTGTCGGTAAGTCGAAGGAACTTAATGCCGAAAATTTGTCGAAAATTTGCCGTCTGTGGGGGTGATGGCATGAGATACATTTGCGAGGGCCACTCGTGAGCTGCTTCTTGATTTCGATATTGGGCTGATTAAATTTAATATTAAATCTGATTGGGCTTATTTGGTCCATTATTAAATTTCATATTAAATGGCGATATGTTCCCGGCAAAGTTGATATAAAGACCTTTGTGTCTTTCCCAATTGTCGGAAGTGCATTGTCTGATTTCGACCTAATTCTGTAATCGGGATGACACTATAAATGAAGAAGAAAACACATACGCTCAAGCTTATCCGTTCTTTCAATTAAGTGTCAACCATTGGTCATTCTCTCCGATTTTGATGGTAATATTATCTTTTTATCTTACAAGTAGCTTGATTTCCTCATCTTAAAATGCTGAGTTCGTCTTATGCATTGAGTAATTGGTTCGCTAGTGTCCTCGTTAACTTGTTTAAGTTGGTGGTTTATATAATTGTGGAATTTATGTTAATATGTTTGAGGAACTCTTTTCGTATTGACCTGTATGCATCACCAGACTGTTTTTAATCAATAAAGCCTGACATTGTTGGTAATGAGGATAGCTACAAATTTGGTTTTATGAGTTTTTCCAATCATTATATACACTCCCCTGGCTGAGCTTTTTGTTTATTCTTCACGGCGACACCTTCTGTTTACTGGTTATATAAGTTTTATTATGGTCAACTTCTGATTTCGATTTGGTCAAATATTGCGGTTCTGTGATTATTTTAGTGTATATGCAATTTACGTATTTCTTATCCTTCATTTTCCATGCTGCAAGACGTATATATGACGCATTCAACAGCACCAGGATCATGCGTGGTTTTTCGGAACAAGGAAACGCCTCCAGAATGCAGTTGGGGTTTGATGAAGACACACAGCCTCCTAGACAAGCTATGGACACAGATGAACAGGCCTTTGTCCCAAATCCACCGCCGAACCCTCTACTCTTTATGACGCTTGATGAGGTGCTTCTTGCAATTGGAATGAGCAGTCTCCCAACATTCGACCCTAAAAGAAGGAATTGTGCAGGCTGGTATGTATGAGATATTAACTATTTCGTGTTTATTGTTTGCAAAGGTTTGAATATATCAAATGGATAACGAAGACAATAAAATTATAATAGAGAGACATCCCTTTCCGGTGAAACAAAAAAATTCAGATGGTTTAAGGCTTTTGCGGTTTGTTTCTCTAATCTTACCTAAAGACTTTTATGTTTTTATTCATAATTTCCCATGTTAATAATATCTTGTATTTGTCTTAACAAAAGTACAATTGGGATTACTCATAGGTGCAGAGAGCTTGAATAAGCCAAAATAACTCAAATGACTGAAGGTGATGACATTTGTGGTGATATGCAACTCACTCAAGCAGAAAGTAAAACCGATTACAGTTCAGTTAGTATTTCAAAACATTACTCTTCATTTGGTTATATTTACTTGTATTTTTTTCATTCACTATAACTTAATAGACAATTATTCTTGTGTAAAAAGAGGTACAAGTTACAGAAGGTTATCGGTTTGGATTTGGAAAAATGGTTATTGATGAAGAAGCTGCTCCAACTCCGGCTAATCAGTCATTGGATTACGAAAAATTGCATCATGCGATGCAAAGCAAACTCGTCGAAGCCACAACAAAGATTGATGACTTAGCATCTCAAGTTAAAGCTCTTGTGTACTGGAGTAGTGCGATGAGGAACATGTATCTTGATTATGTCCCGCATTCTCAGGCCCCAACCGGAACCAATGACAACGACTTCTCTGCTGTTTAAGTCCAACTTCTGAGGATTTTTTGGAATGTTGAATCTCGTTTGTAACATATTATCTGCCTGTTTGTAAGATAATTTCATTTTTTTGTAATATATACTGTGTAAGAAAATTTATGTTAATGTAAAATATTTTTAGCTATTTAATCAATTGAATTTATTTTCCAATAATTTATTATTTAATTCCAGTCCATTTACAATATTGGTTAGAACCACGTCGGTGGTTTCTGAGATACTTCTGGACAATTTTCCGGGTTGACTCCTACATTATGGCGACGTTCTATTTCCGTCGGAATTGACCGATTTATTTCTGAGGAAAATGGCCGACGTCAAATCCGATCTTCAACCGACCTCTTTCTGACATCGTGTCTCATCGACAAGTTCCCGGTATTTTCCGACAAATATCTCCGATAACGTTTTCGAGAAATTTTACTCTCGCTAATTACCGAGAATTCTCCGTCAAACAGCCATTAGCGAGAGTCAAATGCCGAGGACTCTGGTTTTGTCGGACTGTTGTCAGTACATCACTTTTCCGATGAGATTCAGATAATAACAGCCGTCGCCTTTGGAGTTTTTTCTTGTAGTGATAGATCCATTCTTGGTGTCTCTTTACACGAGCTGTTACCTTCTAAGTAAACACACTAAAGCTTGTGGTGGCTTCAAAAACTCGTTCACTCAAAAGGACAAACTCACTTGCACCATTTGTCTCTACCTTCTCTGTGCCTACCTTATTTGGTACATTAGGCTTCCCTCCTTAATATACTAAGAAGCCACCCTACCCTCTACAATCATAAAAAAGGAGACCTTTTAATTTGTCTCAATTTTGGTGGATCGTGAATGAAAGTGCCAAATTTTAAAACCAAACATTGAATTTTTGTTTGCGTTAGAGGTTCTTATGTAGTTTGGATTTGTTAATTTTGTAAAGCCTTGTATACGAAGATCTATACTATTAAGAAAAAAACAAATATGAATTAAATTTTAGCGTACGATTTATAACTAATGCTATTAAAATATTTAATTTCGTTAAGTACAATTTGGTTAGAAAGCCTATTAAAATACATTAACAATTAAATCATTCATTCACATGTTATGCTACCAAAATAATTTAAAACATATAATATCAAAATAAGGAGTAACGATGAAAAACATGACTAAAATAACAAAGTAAGCTGAGGAACAACAATCCCACACTTAATTGAAAAATCAAACAATAGTTACACCCGAACCCGAAGTTTAAAACATTAGAAAGCATCCTCTATTAATACACATAACATACAATATATGAATCACAACAGAATTGTAATAAAAATATATATATATATATAAAATGTTAAATAACAAAAGGGAAGGAAATGAACAGAAAAAGGGAGGAAAAGTTTTGCATGGTCGGGGCTGTCTATCCTTCAAAAAATCAAATGATAATTTTTGTAGCCTTTAATAATTTTAATACATAAATTATTTAATTTTATAATAGATAAAAATACAAAATTGAGCATTTTTAATCTTTAATTTCAACAAAATAACAATCTAAAATATTTTTACGTCATTTTACCATTCTATCATTTTTACTTTTTATAAAAATATGATAGTTACAATTTTAATCTTATAACAGATCAGATATCATATTTTTCATGGATAAAATTTATGAATCAAATATAAGTAACAAAATTACAGATCAAATATATGTTCATCCCTAATATTTGAGGTTATGAAAACCTTTCTTATTCTCTCTCTTTTTTATTTTTATTTAATTAATTATTTGTTTCATGAAATGCTACAATAGTTGCTCATAGATCCACACCCCTGCTTTGCCACAAATCGGTAGTTTTGAAGTTTTTATAGCATCCATTTTTGTCTCAAGACTTTTCAACTAATTAGAACGCAAACGAGAAATCTATGAGTCCGTGACAATGACAGAATGATATATATACACAAAGACGTCATCTTTGATAAAAGAAAGCCATCTTTGAATTTTTATAAAGAAGTCCACGACGACGAAGATTTATCTGTATAACTCTAAGTTCTGCTGTATTTCTCAATCTGTATTTTTATTTTTTTCATATTTGCATTTCTGGAAAAATGAAAAAGTTGGAGTATTTATATGAGCTTCAAGTCGATGTAGAGAAGCTGATCCACGGCCACGGAGTCATGCTTACGGTCACGTTGTTCCTAAGATGGGTTGCGTGTTTCGCTGCAATGTTAGTCATCTTTTCTGGTCTAAAACATTTTGATATATTTATAAACCTTTTGTTTGAACAGTGAACAAAAAAAGTTATGTACATTTTTTATTTTTGGATGAAGTCTTTTGCTGATATTGGATGGAACGAAATGGAAGTCAACCAACATGTTGACTTCACTATTAGCTCCTTACCTCTTATATAGTCTTCCTCTTGTTATTCTCCAGTTCTTGAGGTACCAGTCAATACACCGAAAAAATACGTACATTTTTTGTTTGAGTCTGTATAGATGATTTGATTAAACATTAAAATTGTATCTTTAGGAGGGAGTTTGGGAAATGGATCAGTCTCCTCATAATTCTTCTCAGGCTTTTCTTCCCAAATCACGTTCCAGGTACATAATCGTAGAACTGTACCATTGAAAACAATTTTATTAACAGTATACATAGCAATGTTGGAAACAGTTTGGGATAATATATAATCATTCTATTATGAATTAGTTCAAAGCATTTGTGTGTAATATCCTTACCTATAATTTATAAAAATTTGCAGAATCATTAGAGATTCCGGGTTCAACCCTCCTTCTTATTGTGACTGCACCGAGTTTCTTGCTGGGAATATTCAGAAGCGAGTCTGACGACCTGAGAGATGTAGTACTCGTGTGTTTTAACACGAGCTGTTACCTTCTAAGTAAACACACTAAAGATTGTGGTGGCTACAAAAACTCATTCACTCAAAAGGACAAACTCACTTACACCATTTGTCTCCACCTTCTCTTTGCCTACCCTCTTTGGACCTCATTTACTTACCCCTTTTACTATTAAGTACCCTCTACAATTATTTTATTTTTGTAATTGATTGCTATGTAAAATTAGTATTTTTTTCAAAAGTGATTATTTATTAAGACAACAAAGAAATAAACTTGGTCAAAACAGTCAAGTTTTCTCTTCAGTTGAATATTTGATAATCAAATTTTGACTGTCAAAAATAATTTCGTAACCTCCACAATTGATGGACAATTGATTGAGTCAAATTAAGTAAGCATTATGGACCATGAGATGGATATTCAAAAGAGTCTATAGTCTCTATCAATCTTTTCAACAATAATATCTTCTTGTTTTTTGCAAATTTCAAGTGGGGTTCTATTATTTTGACCCCAATCGACCACTGAACCTATAAATATGGAAACATCAGTATGATGTAAATAAGGAAACTTGAAATTTTGTGCTCGTATAGTCGTATAATTAAGGAAACACTAAGTCTTCTCTAATTAAGAAACGTGTTTTTCCATTCTTATTGACCAAGTATATTTGAGAATTGTAGTTTTGGAATTGTATGCTCAAGACTTTCAACTATGGATGGCTAAATAATAAGAAACAAATATTAGCATCTATGAGTCCGTGACAATGAAAGAGAATTATATACACAACACAAGGTCATCGTTGAATTTAAGAAATAAAAGCACGACGGAAATCTATTCTTCTTGTTCTATTTTTCATTTTTATAACTCTGAGTTCTGCTCTATTTCTGTATACAATTTTAAATTTCGTAAAAATGGAAAAGCTTCAGTATTTGAATGAGCTTCAAGTCGCTGCACAGAAGCTGATCCACAGCTACGGAGTCATATTTTTTATCACTTTGTTCCTAAAATGGGTCGCATCTTTTGCTGCAATGTTAGTTATATTTTCTTAGACTAAAACATTTTGATATAAGTTTGTTTGATCTTTCAATAATATCACTTTTATTTTTGGGTGAAGTCTTCTGCTGATATTGGATGGAACGAAATGGAAGTCAACCAA
This sequence comes from Sisymbrium irio, assembly GCA_000411075.1. Lineage (NCBI taxonomy): Eukaryota > Viridiplantae > Streptophyta > Magnoliopsida > Brassicales > Brassicaceae > Sisymbrium > Sisymbrium irio. The sequence continues at coordinate 294,434 of KE155768.1, read as the reverse complement.
CATTTGGACTTCACTATTAGCTCCTTGCCTCTTCGTTAGCCTTCCTCTTGTTATTTTCCAGTTCTTGAGGTAACAATCAACACACACCAAATCTAAAAGAAATAATAAGCAATAATAAAATAAATCTTGTTGTTGTTGTTGTTATTAAATATTTAACGATGATCTGATTAATATATATGGAATTTTATCCACAGGACGGAGTCAATGAAATGGATCGCTCTCCTCACAATCGTTCTCAAGCTTTTCCTCCCAAACCAGTTTCCTGGTACACAATGAAGAAACTAAATCTTTAACAAAACATTTCTAATTTATCAGTAATAAATTTGTCATGCACGTAGCGTCTGATCATCGTCTGACATTTTGTATAGTAATAATGTTATTATTAGAGAACACTTTGGGGTATAAGTAATCGTTCAACGTAGACTTGGCTAGCCTTTTTGTGTTCTGGAGCTAATTGTAACTTGAAAAATGAAAATAAAAACAATTGCAGAGTCGCTAGAAGTTCCGGGTGCAACGTTTCTTCTTATAGTGACTGCGCCGAATTTCTTCATGGAAACATTCAGAGACGATCAGACAATGAGAGATCCAGTAAATGTGTGCTTTCTTACGAGTTTTTACCTTCTTAATAAACACAACAGAGAGTGTGGTGGTTACAAAAATGCATTCACTCAGAAGGACAAAATCCCTTACACCATTTGTCTTTATCTTATTCAAGTCTACTCTCTTTGGTCCTTGTTTCGAACATAATACCGTTTGTCTTAATTTTGGTCGACCGTGAATTAAAGTGTCAAATTTTTTTACCTTTTAAACTAAGAATCTGAATATTATTGTTCTTAAATATTGTTTTCTGTTTTTATAGCGAATGTAATCTTTTATGTTTTGTGAAAATACTATATGCAAAAAGTACGAAAAGAGTTCCTATTTTATTATATTTTGAAGTTAAATCTTTAATCAACGAAAACCAATAAAGCGCAATATAAACAAATAGGGAATCGGCAAATAACTAATGTTAGGATCCAAAACGTTCATGGCGTTTGGATGGAGAGTGAGACTGTGCATAGATGCAGAGTGTGCAGGGCTTCAGATGGCAATCTTTCTTCATCTTCTTGTCATCTGTTACGATTTTTCATTGGTTCAAGACTGCGAGGTCCTTAAAGAGAAAAAATATGTTTTACAATATAGACTTGTTTTCAAGATATTAAATTACTCGCAAACAAACAAAAACAAATTGATCCCAACAAATATGAAAACATCATTGTGATGTAAATGGAAAAAAAAAAGGTAGGTATAGAGATTTGGCGTCTATATTATTGTAATTTCGGAATTTTGTCCGCAAGACTTTTCAACTTGGATTGCTAAATTATAAGAAACACAATAGTATTATTAACCATCCATGAGTCCGTGATAATGACACAATCGTATAAATATCATAAAGGTCATCTTTAAAAATATTAAAGAAAGAAGCAGACCACGACCAAGGCTTATTCTTCTTGTTCTGTCTCCCCTTTTTTAAAAAACCTATGAGTTCTGCTTTCTGTATTGGATTTTCCATATTGCAGAGTTATGGAAAATTTCGAGTATTTGAATGAGCTCCAACTCGCTGCAGAGAGGCTGGTCAACAGCTACGGAGTCATACTTACGGTCACGTTGTTACTAAAATGGGTCGCGTCTTTTGCCGCAATGTTAGTCATCATTTTGGTATTATGTATAAGCCCTTTATAGTTTAATATGAGGAGAAACTAATCCAATTCGTTTGATCCTTCAAGAACCAATTACTTTTTCTTTTTTGGATAAAGTCTTTTGATGATATTAGATGGAACCAAATGGAAGTCAACCAGCATGTACACTTCAGTATTAGCTCTTTACCTCTTTGGAAGCCTTCCTCTTGTTATTTTCCAGTTCTTGAGGTAACAATCAATACACCCACGCACACACAAAATTGCCTTTTAAGGATAATCCAATTAGATATTTGAAACTTTATCCACAGGACGGAGATCGTGAAATGGATCGCTCTCCTCATAGTCGTTCTCAAGCTTTTCCTCCCAAACCACTTTCCAGGTATACAGAAGAAACTATCTTTAAGAACAGTTGATTTTATTTATTATATAAGTCATCTTCTTAGAGTAATTTACCTTAGTATTCATTCTATTAACTACATTCTATTAAAGATTTAATAACTCTTTTTTACTTGCTAACCATAGTAACCATTCTTTAACAGAACTATTCTGGAGTATTATAAGATGTTCATGCGCATAGTGCAGATCATTATCTACTATAGTAATGTTAAAGAACAAATAATATTTCATTTGACAATTAGTTAGTCTTTTTGTATACTTGCTAAGCATATGTTAGAAAAAAAACTTGCAGAGTCCCTAGTAGTTCCAAGTGCAACGCTTCTTCTCACTGTGGTTACGCCGAATATCCTCGTGGAAGCATTCAGAGGCGATGTGAAAATGACAAATCCGGTAAATATTTGCCTTTTCGCGAGCGGTTACCTTATAGATAAACACACTAAAGCTTGTGGTGGTTACAAAAACTCATTCACTCAAAAGGACAAAATCACTTACACCATTTGTCTTTATCTTCTCTTTGCCTACCCTCTTTGGTGCTTCTTAGCCAACCTCTTCTTATAAGAACTGAACTCTTCACAATGAAGAAAACGAGACCTTTTGTTTCACTTTCGGCTGATCGTGAATGTATCCATTTTAAGCTTATAAAGGGATTTTCTTAACAACTCTTCTAAAGGGATTTTTGAAGATTATATATTGATTCAAACATAGCTTGTTTGTATGCAATAGCATTATTTTTATAGCTAACTAAATATATAAAGAAAAATATTAAATATTAGGATTTACAATTTTGTAATCTGAGTGATTATGTTCCATATAGTTGGACTGTAAAATAAGATTTGCATATACTTATCATCCATAACTAGAGTATTCTAAACCTCAATTACAAAATTAAAAACTGATCTGAATTGATCCAAAGCCCCAAGAAACTCCATAAATAATCTCTTTTTTTACAATCGAGTTGATTAGATTCTTGCTATCATCCACCAAAGCTCTTTTTGCAAGTGTTTTTTTATTATAATTACAAAAACACATTTTGTATCGCTTCGAATCTTTTAACATCAAAAAAGAAAAATTTAGCATTTTCGATTGTAAATAAATAATTAAAAAATTATTCAAATTCGAGTCTTTTAATATATATATATAAAAAATAGCTTTTTATTGTAGATAAATAATAAAAAATTATTCAAATAATAAATATTCATTTATATATCAAGATATATTTAATAGATTAAAAATTAAAATTTAGATATTATGATTATAAAATATATAAATAAATTTGGTAATTTTGAA
>KE155768.1:227915-258224 GCA_000411075.1 Sisymbrium irio | reverse complement strand
GGAAACTCAATAAGACGCCATAATTGCTTAGCCAACAAAGCCGTATTAGAATCTTCTAGATCGCAGAATCCAAGTCCTCCACTGCCCTTAGAAATGCATCCCTCTTTGATTTCCTCCATTACTCCACCAAAATTGAGCAATCACACTATTAAGTTTTGTAATCACTGATTTAGGAAGCCGAAAACATGACATCACATGTGTTGGTAAAGCTGAGGCTACCGATTTTATTAATACTTCCTTACATGTGTTGGTAACTTTTTCAATTTAATACACAAATTTTCAATTTTTGAAAGTTTGACACCATTAATTAAACAGTATTAACTAGCTAAACGGAATCCGGTGTTTAACAGTATATAAATGAGAAAATTAAAAAATCTAAAAAATTCATGAGTTAAATAACAATTGTTAGAAAAATACATAACCTATATATGTTGTCCAGAAAAATACACAATTTATCATAAGTTCATGTTTAAGACAAAAATTCAAAAGTTAAAAGTTTAATGCTTATGATATAGACAATATTAATTCGTGATAATAATTAAAATAATATTTAATATTTTAATGTGTGTAGTTGTGTTTTTGTGTGGTTAAAATATAGTTTTTATGTGTGTGAATCTAATGTTATATTTTTTATATTGTGAATCTAATGTTATATATTTGAATTGTCTTATTCCAAAACCACTTAGCTTCAATATCCTTAGTATCTTTTACTAAGTATAAATTTTAAATCTTTGTTTTTTTTATTATGATGGATACAAAGAAAAAAATGAGAGAAAGCATAATAAAAATATTTTAAGATAGTCACAAATTAAAGTGTAAAAGTAATTTAAAAGTTAAAATTACATGTTATTATAATTATTTTAACGAATTAATATTGTCTATATCATAAATATCAAACTTTTAATTTTTGAATTTTTGTCTTCAACATGAACTTATGATAGATTATGTATTTTTCTGAACAACATATATAGGTTGTGTATTTTTTCTAACAATTTTTATTTAACTCATGAATTTTTAAAAATTTTCAATTTTCTCATTCATATACTGTTAAATATTAAATGCAGTTTTATAGATTCTGTTTAGCGAGTTAACACTGTTTATATAATGGTGTTAAACTTTCAATTTTTGAAAATTTATGTATTAAATTGACAAATTTATTAATCTATGTATTTTTTTGGAAACTTAGATTGTTTGTGTATTTTTTGCCAAATGTAATCAATATTACTTATTTTTAAGGTTTTTTTCCCTTTTCCAAAATGCAAACCACATTCGATGTTAAATTTGTTGTAAGCGCATTACATTTTGTTGTTATTGTAAGCGCATTGCATTACAACAAACGTTTAAACATTTAAGTTTCTTATATCTATCTTATTAATTTAAAATCATATTATAGAAACAAGCTTAAAATTTCATTAGAAGTAATTATAAAAAATAATTTTATATTTACTAATTATATTTTCAAACAATACAATAATTATACATGTATCCAAACAATATTGAATAATGTGTTTTACATATTTAATTAACTAAAAGAAGAAAATTAAACAAAATTAAATATATAAAATTATAAAATCAAATGATAGATGTAATCAAATAATTTACTGCATCAATTATTTTAAAAATTATAAAATAAAATTTATCATACACATATAATATAATAAATAAATATATTTTTGAACATATATTAACTGAAAAAATCAAATTTAATATTTAAAATTATAAAATTTAACATTAATTTTTTTATAAAATCAAATAAGTTCAATATTTTTAACTTTAAAACAAGAGTTAATATTTTATAATTTATAATATTATAGTGGTTGATCCGTCAAAAATGCAAGATATTTGGAATTACTATGAGGCGGATTAACTTATTTTGATAATAATTTGTAATTAAAATAAATCCTGACCACTACAAACGGGTTAATAAAAATGGTTATTTATTAAAATTATAATAAAATAAAATTAATATGAAAAATCAAATGAATGGATTATTTATTTTGAATGTCACTAATCATAATTATATTTATATAAATATAAAAATTAATTGTGAAAATATTAAAAAAATATACATAAATTGTTTGATACTCCCTCTGTTTCAAATTAATAGATATTTTAGAAAAAAAATATTTCAAAAATATAGATTTTTTAAGTTTTCTATGCAGTTTTTATTTATTATTAGTGGCAAAATGTAAACTTCTAGAAAATTAATTGATTCTCTTAAATTACTATTGGTCTAAATTTATTAAAAAGTGTAATTCACAGAAAATAATATATTTATTATCAAAATTTAATATGATTTTTTAATATTTGTGAAAACACTAAAAAATCTAATAATATAAAACAGATGGAGTATATAATATATATTGTTATATAAAATATAAACATCAGATCCAAATGACATTACATTATTTTTATAATAATTAATTATCAAAAAAACATAATCTAAATATAGTTTTTGAACTATATGACCAAAAATCAGAGATGATTTCGTTCTATTCAAACCCAGGACCGACAAAACCAGACCAAACCTGATTTGTAGCTACAGCCCATGTATGAAGCGGCCCATCCACAAGCTACCTCGGCCTGTATTTGTGGACTTATTAAGTGTCAACAATGGAGAACTGATCCGCTCGATGTCACCAAATAACCCTGATGGATCCTTTTTGTTCATTTAAGGAAACCAGCATTTAGACGTCTGTAGGTGTAACAGTCTGTAGGATTTAGACGTCTTTTACTTTGACTTTCTTTGCCTTCAGACCGTCCAAATATCATAGGATGATAGGAGGATGAGATAAGTTGAATAAAGACACTTCTTTATTTGGCTTATTCTTTTCTAGAACTTCTTGATTTTATATCCATTCCAGAATATGAACCTTAACGGCTAAACCTCTCAAGACATGAAGCTTCATCAACGTCCACGATTAGTTTATTCATCATCACCACCAGTTACGCATTTTTTGTTTCATATATGTTCTTTTAATATTTATCAACCATGTAAGAAATATAACAAGTTCATTTGTGACATTTTATTCACCAATCAAAAACGTATAAGTTGATTTTGAAAAGTCTTTTCTTTGTGTTTGTTTACATTGAGTTGTGTGGAAATTCTCTCGCTTGTATTCACGCGAGTTCTTGAATTGTTATTTAACTTTCCTTCACTCCTGATTTTCTAAAAGAAAGCTTAGAGATTCTCTCCACTACTGAAAAAACTTACACTATTGATTAAGTGATACTTGTAAATGAGAGTATCTAAAAACGTTTTAAGAATCTCTCATTTAACAAACTCTGTTTTTTTTTCTCTCCACCCTACTGATAGAGGTATTCATAGCTTTAAAAGAAAAGGCGAATTTAGTTTATTGGTCCATTCAATTCAGTTATAAACTGAGTTAACTGCCATTCGTACCATTTTGGCAGAAGCAAGTCATAGGCCTTTACAAAGTGTGGTTAATAAACATAGCATATTTCAACCTTATATTATTTATCATGAGATTTAATAAAATCCTCATTGCAATTATATCTTAGAGATTATATTGGTTTAGTGTCTCTCATTCTGAAAGAATTCTCTAAACGTGCGAAAGTCTCTCCAGCGACCAGAGGGTCTTGACCAGTTGACAAAGTCTTGACTCACATGCTTTGCATGTGCGTGGTTGTTGACGTTATAAGAAGAATGTATATCTAAGTCTTTCTTCTTCTCACTTCTTTGTTAAGTTGATTCCGATAAGATTCTTGTTGTAATCGGTTAGAGAGAGACTTTGTAATCGCCATTGTTGAAAGAGCTCGAGCTTGAGCTGATCTAATGATAGCTGGTGTTTTATCTAGCCCTAGTGAATATAGCTCTTCTTCGCATTGAAGAAGGAGGTGAACACTAGGTAACCATTCTTTGTGTTCTTTTAGTTTTTCTTTTTTTTTACAAATCGAGTGAGTGATCTAAGAGAGATAGAGAGAGTCGCGGAATAAAATCGTACAAAGTGGTATCAGAGCTAAGGTTCTTAGCGAAGGAAAGTCGATCGGAGTTCTACGCTCGACAGTCGAAGATCGTTACCGGCGACGAAGGAAGATGTCAGGGATCAAGACTGATATCGAAAGGTTTGATGGTGTCGGAGATTTCTCTCTCTGGAAGAGAAGAATGTATGCGTTTCTCAGCGTTTCAGGCTTGAAGGATGTTTTGATCGCGAAAGAAACAAGTACGGAGGTATCGGAAGAAAAGGAAGAAGATGATCCTGAAGAGAAGAAAAAGATCTTAGCCAAGGAGGAGGCTAGATCGGAACGATGCGAGAAAGCGATGAACATAATATTTCTCAATGTTGGTGATCACGTCTTGAGGAAAATCGAGAAGTGTAAAACGGCTGCAGAAACATGGGCTCTTCTCGAAGCATTGTATGTGCCAAAGGAATTGCCGAATCGCGTTCACGCTCAGTTGAAACTATATGGTTTCAAGATGATGGATCATCGGTCGATTGATGAAAATGTAGATGATTTCCTAAAGATCATTACAGAGCTGAGTGATCTCAGTATCGAAGTACCAGAAGAAGTACAAGCCATTCTCTTACTCAACTCACTTCCAGCGAAGTATGATCCACTCAAAGAAACTCCGAAATATGGTAGGGATGTGATAAAGGTTAGGGATGTTACTAGCTCTGCAAAGTCTAAAGAAATGGAGCTAAGAGATAGCTCAGGATCAAGAAGTAATGGAAGTGGTGAAGGCTATTACGCAAGAGGAAGGTCAGAAAACAAAGGTTCTTCATCCGGAAAGGGAAAGAATCACAAGTCTAGGTCGAAATCAGGTGAAATGAAGAAGATCTGCTGGGTCTGTGGGAAAGAAGGTCACTACAAGAAGCAATGCTACAAGTGGTTAGAAAGAAACAAGCAGAGGAATCAGTCTGAGTACAATGCATAATCCTCACTCGCAAGAGATGATGCTAAGGATCTTGCAGGGCTTATAGCGTGCGAGGTGAATATGTCTCAAGGGTCTAAGGATCCAAGCGAATGGGTTATGGACACAGGTTGCTCGTTTCACATGACACCGAGGAGAGATTGCTTCATAGAGTTCAAAGAACTGGAGACACGAAGTGTCAGAATGGCTGATGATCGATGTCTAGAAGTGAAAGGCATATGATCAATAAGGTTTGTCAATCCTGACAATACGACCTTTGTTTTACATGAGGTAAGATACATGCCAAACATAGCTAGGAATCTCATCTCATTAGGGACTTTGGAGGATAAAGGCTGCGAGTTTAAAGGTAAAGACGGTGTTCTGAAGATTATCAAAGGCTGCACAGTCTTGATGAGAGGAAAGAGAAAGGATGGAGACACTCTGTACTTTCTTCAAGGAGCCGTCAAAGTTTCAGATTCCTGCAACAGTGTAAAAGGTGGAGCGGATCAGACTAGTATCAAGAATGATCAGACCAAGTTATGGCATAGCAGGGTAGGACACATTGGACAGAAACCACTAGAAGTTTTGGTAAAGAAAGGATGCATAGACAGTGACAAGATTTTGGATTTGGGTTTCTGCGAGGACTGTGTCATTGGGAAGACTCACAGGGTGAGCTTTGATTCTGCCAAACACGTTACGAAGGACAAGCTTGACTATGTTCACTCAGACTTGTGGGGCTCTCCAAATGTTCCACCAAGTCTAGGGAAGTGCCAATACTTCATCAGCTTCACAGACGACTGGTCACGAAAGGTATGGATATATTTTTTGAAGACCAAAGACCAAGCTTTTGACAAGTTTTTGGAATGGAAGCAGATGGTAGAAGTACAGACAGAGAGAAAGCTAAGGAGGCTTCATACATATAATGGTTTGGAGTTCTGCAACCAGAGGTTTGATCAGATATGCAAGGAAGGTGGAGTCGTGAGGCACAAGACGTGTGCGTATACTCCTCAACAGAACGGAGTGGCAGAGAGACTCAACCGAACCATCCTTAACAAAGTGAGAAGCATGCTCAGCGAGAGTGGTTTGGGTCAAAGGTTTTGGGCTGAGGCAACATCAACAGCAGTTTACTTGATAAACAGATCACCGTCATCAGCGATTGATTTCAGAATTCTAGATGAGATGTGGAACTCAGTGGTTCCGGACTTGAGAAATTTGAGAAGGTTTGGATGTATTGCTTACATTCATTCTGATGATGGTAAACTTAATCGGAGAGCTAAGAAAGGAGTATTCACGGGATATCCAGATGGAGTTAAAGGGTTCAGGGTCTGGTTGTTGGAAGAACAGAAATGCATCATAAGTCGAAATGTGGTTTTTAGAGAGGATGTGATGTTCAAGGAAGACAAAGCTAGCGAGCAATCAGGTATGAACTCAAACTCTGATTCTTTTGTTACTAACAAGTTGTTCAGTAATGATGTTTCAGGAGAAATTAGTGATGGCGAGAATCAGGATCGAGGTGGAGTTTCCTCGAAAGAAGAACAACAGGTCTCTAAACAGGAGTCTGCAACAGGGGATCCAGTAGAGTCAAATATGGAGAATCAGGACCTGCAAGACTACCACTTGGCAAGAGATCGAGTGAGGAGACAATCCAAACTACCAGCTAAGCTCCAAGACTATCAGGTTTATCCAGAAAATGAGGACACAACAGGCTTTGTGTATCTGGTAATAGAAGATGGTGGCAAGCCAGAACGAAAGAGTTACCAAGAAGCATAAGAGGATCCTGACAGTGACAAATGGACAGAAGCCTCAGATGAAGAGATGGCATCGTTGAAAAGGAACCACACACTCAGAAACCCATAGGTTGCAAATGGGTGTTCAAGCGAAAGGCAGGAATTGCAGGCGTTGAGGGTCCGAGGTTTAAGGCCAGGCTTGTAGCTAAGGGCTATTCGCAAAAGGAGGGAATAGAATACAAGGAGATATTCTCTCCAGTGGTCAAGCATGTTTCGATCAGATTCCTTTTGTCTATGGTGGCACATTTTGACATGGAGTTACAGCAAATGGACGTTAAAACAGCTTTCTACATGGTTTTTTGGATGAGACGATCTACATGGAACAACCGGAGGGATATGTGGACAAGGATCATCCAGAGAAGGTCTGCTTATTAAAAAAATCTTTATACGGTCTGAAACAGTCTCCAAGAATGTGGAACAACAGGTTCGATGAGTTCATGCGAGTAAATGGTTATTCAAGAAGTGAGTATGATAGTTGCGTATACTACAAGGAATTGAATAATGGAGAATACATCTACCTACTTTTGTATGTTGATGATATCTTGATTGCTTCTAGAGACAAGAAGCATATCTGTGAGCTGAAAGTGTTATTGGAATCAGAATTCGATATTAAGGACCTAGGAGATGCAAAGAAGATACTTGGAATGGAAATTTCGAGAAACAGAGAGGAAGGGACTTTAACAGTCTCGCAAGAAGGCTACTTGCTGAAAGTTTTGGGTAACTTCAGAATGGATCAATCCAAGACAGTGGGGACTCCATTGGGTGCGCATTTCAAGCTGAGATCAGCTACTGAAAGAGAGATTCAGGACCAGTATAGTCAGATGAAAAGAGTTCTTTATAAAAGTGTTGTAGGGAGTATCATGTACTCTATGATAGGAACGAGGCCAGATATTGCTTATGCAGTAGGAATGGTCTGTAGATTTATGAGTAATCCTCTAAAAGATCATTAGGCAGCAGTCAAGTGGATACTCAGATACATCAGTGGGTCTCGTAAGGTGAAGCTCTGCTACAGAAGGGAAGGTGATTTTGTCATCAAAGGATATTGTGATTCGGATTATGCAGCAGATTTGGATCGTAGCAGGTCTACAACAGGGCTGGTGTTCACGGTTGGAGGCAACACGATAAGTTGGCGTTCTAGTTTGCAGAAAGTTGTAGCCCTTTCCACTATAGAGGCAGAGTACATAGCCTTGTCAGAAGCAGCCAGAGAAGCGGTGTGGTTAAAAGGATTTATGAGTGAACTTGGGTTTGAACAGGATGCAGTCAAGATCTATTGTGATTCTCAGAGTGCAATAGCTTTGACTAAGAATGCAGTTCATCACGAGCGGAGTAAACACATGGCAGTGAAGTACAATTTCATCAGGGATTTGGTCAGTGATGGAATTATTTAAGTCATCAAGATAGCAACTGAGTATAATCCGACATATATTTTTACAAAGTTTCTTCCCATTGGTAAGCTTCAAGAAGCTTTGGAGCTACTAAGGGTCATGGAGCACTGAGCTTGAGCTCAGGTCAGAAGTGACGCTGAGAGGGTTTTCTCAGGGACTTGCAGGAGTTGCAAGGCTGGGCGGGTTTGTTCAGGAGTTTCATAAAGGCTAGATCAAGGTTTCAGAATCGGAGACAAGGTGGAGAATTATTGGTTTAGTGTCTCTCATTCTGAAAGAATTCTCTAAGTGTGCGAAAGTCTCTCCAGCGGCCAGAGGGTCTTGACTAGTTGACAAAGTCTTGACTCACATGCTTTGCACGTGCGTGGTTGTTGATGTTAAAAGAAGAATGTATATTAAGTCTTTCTTCTTTTCACTTCTTTGTTAAGTTGATTACGATAAGATTCTTGTTGTAATCGGTTAGAGAGAGAGACTTTGTAATCGCCATTGTTGAAAGAGCTCGAGCTTGAGCTGATCTAGTGATAGCTGGTGTTTTATCCAGCCCTAGTGAGTATAGCTCTTCTTCGCATTGAAGAAGGAGGTGAACACTGGGTAACCATTCTTTGTATTCTTTTAGTTTTGCTTTCTTTACAAATCGAGTGAGTGATCTAAGAGAGATAGAGAGAGTCGCGGAATAAAGTCGTACAGATTATTTAAGGTAGACCACCCGAAGTTAAAACTTAGATCTTCAGAAAAAGAGTACTTCTCAGAGCATCATCAAAAGCGACGATAGATCTGAATTGATATACTAAATAACTTGGACCTTTCTCAAAAGAAGTCTTAGTTGATCTATATAGAAAAAAGGAAATAAATCTCTTTGAAGAAAGGAATAAGGACTCGACAAACATAGATCCATACAAATTTCTGAATATTAATAATCGACATATATAGATCTGGCAAAGTTTGTAAAAGAAAAAAAATTAATCGATTGAAAAACTAAAATAAAAATTATTAATTGTGAAAGTCGGATAAGCAATAAAATACTTGGTAATTAGAGATAAGATCCAATAAACAGAAATATATACAAACAAAAAGACCGAATTGTCGGCATAGTTGACAGTTGGAGAAGAAAATACAAAAGAAATTTAGAATTTTTTTAGAAAGAAGTCGGAGTGAAAAGAGAGAAAGTTTTTAAGACATATTAATATTATTGGTTTAATTATTTTATTTTTAACGCTATTAAATTTTGAGTTTATTTGAAGTTTGAGTATATAACATGTTTAGAATAAAAAAATTATGTGAAATAGACTTTAATTGATTTACTCCAAATATTTACTAATTAGAATTAAATAAGTGGAAAATATTTGAGTCTATTTACTTTAAAAATGAGGAAAAACTAACATAAATAAATAAATTATACCTCAACTTGAATCAAATGAAAGATGTTTTAGTCTTAATTATTTTGTTTTGTTCCTATATTTTTTTCTTCCTTTTTTAACCTTTTACTCTATTGCATAAGACTAAGAATATTTTTATTGGAAGTTGTCAGGAGAATATCTTAATAATTAAAATAAATTAAAATTTTAAAAAGTATGAAAGATGTCAGATATGATTAATTTAATGAGAAATTTGAAAAAAAACTACAAAATACTTAATGCAATCTTGTAATTAGTTCAATCTTTTTATTTAGTTATATAATTTATTTTTAACAAAACTATTAAAATTGGATTATTCTTCAAATACCTAAAAAAATTTATTAACCACCGGAGCTACTCTGACCAACCACATATTTAGAGTTTGTAGGTCTTGTTGTTGTGTGATTACTTTTGCATGATATTAGATGGAAGAGAAAAATCATGTCTATCAAATACCATTGTGAAAGTGGAAGCCATTTTACACCATCACTAATTTTTTTGTTCAATTTCCAAAACTATTTTGATATCATCTTCTACAATTCCCATCAATCTTTGAATCAAAAAATGAAAGAAGATTGAAGGTTATTAATTGCTTGGCTGGATGCAGCACCATAATAGTTTGAGATACGATTTTACTATATGTAAGTCTTTTGATTGAGAGATTTTGTTTTTTTTTAGGACTTTTGGTTGATCCGTCCGCTATAGTTCCCTTTGTAGGTGGTCTTTGTCTTCTTATAATGTTTTTTTTTTGTCAAGTCTTCTTATAATATTTCTTTACAAATTCCATCAATAAAAATCAAAATGACAAAAATAGTTTGTATATATGTTGTATAAACTTTGAAACGTTTGCTTTGGAAAAAACCAAACGAGTGTTCCAAAAAAGCTTTGGATCGTTTACTATCCTACACATACTATTACTTTTCTTCCACAAATGCAAAGTACAATTATGCAGCACCATATAGTAAAATTTGACATTGACCAACAAAAAAATAGAAGACCATCCGTTATTAGTTATAAATATCAAAGAAATGAAGGTATTACTTTATTAGAGATATTTTTAGTCATATATTTACAGCTAACATAACTATAACAAAACTACCCCCATTTAACTCGGTCTTGTGTATATATATTATTACATTAATAAGCAGATATATGCATACATCTTTTTTTCTCTTTCCTATAGATTGTATATTATATTGTAAACCACACAATAATAAAAAAGTTATCTCTACCTATAGCATAGAAATTATCTTTTCCTTTTTCGACATTCTGGCCATGGTACATGCCCAAATACCGATGCCCTCGACCTAAAAACAAAAAAAAAATCTTCATAATCCCAGACGCAAAAAAATAATTGATTATATATAAAATCTCAAAAATCGTTAGATTCAACCTTCTGATAATCTCTCTAATTCGTATCTACAGATCAACAACAAAGGTGTGTGTGACCTGACCTTCCATGTCCAAAACTCCAAATCTTTAGGTTCTATAAACATTTGCTTTCTTTGGTTGCTTCGATACTTATTATGTCACATACATGATGTGTATCCACTTTATATATATATATACATATTCTTTTTTTTTTTCTTTTTTAATTTTGGGGCATTATCGTTTGGTTCCTCTTCCGTGACCTAGCCTTTGATTCCGCCATGCCTGTTTTCATGTGTCTCCTAACAAGTTTATTGTGTTACTTGACCTTAGAGTAAATATTTAGATCTTTTAATGGCGAAAAGATTGCTTCTTTTGTGCATTTTAACATTTTTGGGCACCTGGGTTTGATTGGTCATGGTAAACTCAGAATCTTCGATATTGGTATTATTTTCTCTTCTGCTGTCTCTTTGATCTATTGGACCCACCTTTTATATATATCTTCCTCAATATTGGGTTTTATCAATTTTACTTCTTTTTGTAAATGCAGGGTTTTTAGATCAATTCTTGATTTTTCCTTGTGGGTATTAACCAATTGTTCATCCCCAATCAAGATTTACTTCATTAGATCTGTTTCTCTAGGGGAACTAGTAGAATTCGTACAAGAATCAATGTTCATGTAACAGTTTATTGCCTTCGTATGTCTGAAAAAACAATCTTACCTTTAAAGAAACTTCTAATGTGTCCTATGTTGTGGGTCTTAGCCAATTGCCTTAATAGTGGGTATTAGCCAATGGTCAATAGTTTTGATTCATATTGATTAGGAAAGCTCTGGATACTGTTATTGTTTACTTTCTACATTGATTTTTCTTTTTCTTTTATTCCATTCAGAATGTGCGATTTGATCAAATCCTGGGTTTAAAGAAGTGAATTACCTAGGGAGTGGTGACCATGGAAGTTATGTCTTGTTCGAGCTCACAACACGCTGAACAAGTGGAAACTCCTAGTGGTATTATAATGGATGAAATGCTACTTGACGTGGTTGTTGACGATTCAACAGCTAATGATTTAGTGTTGAAGCCTGAGCTGGATGGTTTAAATGCAGAGAAGCTTAGTACCGATGTAGTTATGGAAGAAACTGAAAACCTTGGTAATATTGCAGAAGGAGAGTCATCATCTCTTTCTGAGCCTAAATGGTTGCAACAAGATGAACCTATAGCTTTGTGGGTGAAGGTAATAATAGTAACTTATTTATGTTCTATGAGTTTGGAGTCTTTTAAGTTTATTTTCATTGTCTTTGGTGTTATAGTGGAGAGGAAAATGGCAAGCTGGAATCAGATGTGCGAGAGCAGATTGGCCATTAACGACATTGAGAGGGAAACCAACTCATGATAGAAAAAAGTATTTTGTGATATTTTTTCCTCATACAAAGAACTACTCGTGGGCGGATATGCAGCTTGTTAGGTCCATCAATGAATTCCCTGATCCTATTGCATATAAGTCACACAAAATTGGAGTTAAAATGGTTAAGGACTTAACCGTTGCTCGACGGAACATTATGCGGAAACTTACTATTGGGATGCTTAATATAGTTGACCAGTTCCACACAGAGGTATATAAGTTTTGAAACTTACTTATTAAATGGATTGGATTGCATTTGGTTCAAACAATTTTGATCTTGCAGGTTGTTGTTGAATCAGCTAATGATATAATATTCTGGAAAGAATTTGCAATGGAGGCTTCTAGAAGCACATGTTATCAAGATCTTGGAAAAATGCTTGTGAAGCTTCAGAGTGTAAGCTCTCTTTGTTGTTATGTTTGAGATTTTTATTATTATTCGATTCTTCTGTAATATGTATTGGCTTTGTGTTATGTATGTTCAGATGATTTTCCAACGATACATAGATCCAAACTGGCTCGAAAACTCTTTTCCTTCATGGGTACAGAAATGTAATGAAGCAGTGAATGCAGAGAGTATTGAACTGCTGAATGAGGTAATGGCTGATAGT
Organism: Sisymbrium irio; assembly: GCA_000411075.1. Classification (NCBI taxonomy): domain Eukaryota; kingdom Viridiplantae; phylum Streptophyta; class Magnoliopsida; order Brassicales; family Brassicaceae; genus Sisymbrium; species Sisymbrium irio. Next base: position 245,411 of record KE155768.1, on the reverse strand, counting down.
GACAACTGACATATATTGTCCAAACGTTTTCTTCACTTAACGAAGTTGGGTTTATCTGGGTTGTGTTTAGGAATTTGACAACTGTATCCGATGGAACGAAGTCAAATCCATATCTGATCCTCAGATGCAACTAATGGTGTTGTCTGAATGGAAAACGTGGAAGCATGACGTTACAAAATGGTTCTCGATATCTCGTCGTAGTGTTGCAGAAATAACAGCAGAGCAGAATAGTAAAGACATCTTTAATTCAGATGTTCAGGCGAGCCGTAAAAGGCCAAAACTCGAGATTCGACGTGCAGAGACAACAAATGCATCACAGGTGGAATCTGATACTTCGCCACTCGGATTGACTCCGATTGACTCGGAGTTTTTTAGCTCTCAAGGCCACACAAATACTCCTGTGGTGATGAAAGATGAAAATGCGATTATGAATACACCAACAGAGAATGGTTTGGACCTATGGGATGGTATTGTTGTCGAAGCGAGCGGTTCACAGCTTGTGAGAACAAAAGAGGCGAATGAATTGTCTCAACCACAATTCAGAAACATAAATGACTCAGTTGTGAAGAAACCATTTGGTTCGGGAAATAAGAGTCAGCAATGCATAGCTTTCATTGAATCAAAAGGAAGACAATGTGTGAGATGGGCGAATGAAGGTGATATATACTGTTGTGTGCATTTAGCTTCTCGTTTCACTACTAAATCTATAAAGAACGAGGCATCTCCTGCTGCTGAAACACCAATGTGCGGAGGAGTTACTGTTCTTGGTACTAAATGCAAGCACAGATCTCTACCTGGAATGTTGTACTGTAAGAAACACCGTCCTCACACGGATGTGGAGAAACCTGATAATTCCTCATCGCATGCCGTTAAAAGAAAGGTAGCGGAAATTATGTCAACCTTAGATACAACTCAATGTCAAGATGTAGTGCCTCTTAGAGAAATAGAGGGAGGAAGTGTGCCAAATGAAACCACGAGCTTCACTGAGATGCTTGAACATTGTAGCAATGAGGATAACTTGTGTGTCGGTTCTTGCTCAGAGAACAGTTATGTTCCTTGCAATGAGTTCTCGACGAAGCACACGTTATACTGCGAACAGCACCTACCTAACTGGCTCAAGCGTGCGAGGAATGGAAAAAGTCGGATAATATCCAAAGAAGTGTTTGTAGATCTTCTAAGAAGTTGTTCATCGCGTGAGGAGAAGTTGCCTCTACATCAAGCTTGTGATATCTTCTACAAGCTATTCAAAAGTCTCTTGTCTTTAAGAAACTCGGTTCCAATGGACCAACAGCTTGAGTGGGCGATAATAGAAGCTTCAAGAGACGCTGGCGCTGGGGTTGGGGGTTTCTTGATGAAGTTAGTATCCCATGAAAAGGAAAGATTAGCTAGGATATGGGGTTTCAGTGCAGGTGGCGATGACGAAGATGCATCAATGTCAGATTCTCCTAATCGACAGCTTGCCATCGCCAATGTTTATAATGATAAAGGAGAAGAAACAAGAGACGAAGAGAAATGGTCGTTTGGTGGATTTGCCTGTGCTATTTGTTTAGATTCGTTTGTGAAGAGAACACTTTTGGAAGCTCATGTGGAGGAGAGACATCACGTGCAGTTTGCGGAAAAGTGCATGCTTCTTCAGTGTATTCCGTGTGGCAGCCATTTCGGAGATAAAGACCAGTTGCTTGTACATGTTCAAGCTGTGCATCCTTCTGAATGCAAGGCGTTAACAGTTGCCTCTGAGGGCAAGTTGACTAATAATAATGAGTCTTCTCAAAATCCAGAAGCAGGCAATTCACAAATTGTTGTGAGCCAAAACAATGAGAATACAAGCGGCTTTCATAAATATGTTTGCAAGTTCTGTGGGCTGAAATTCAATTTGTTACCCGACCTTGGCCGTCACCATCAGGCAGAACACATGGGACCGAATCTAGTTGGCTCTCGTGGTCCGAAGAAAGGGTTAAGGTTTAACACTTACAGGATGAAGTCTGGTAGACTTAGCCGTCCGAATAAATTCAAGAAAAGTCTTGGAGCAGTCTCATATAGGATTAGAAACAGAGCTGGCGTAAACATGAAGAGGAGGATGCAAGAATCTAAGTCACTCGTCACAGAAGCAAAAACTGGACTCTCTCCACCTCCGAGTGATAGTACAAACTTTGATACATCAACAGATGCTCATTGCGCTGTGGTTTCGAAAATATTGTTCTCAAAAATTCAGAAAGCGAAACATCGTCCTAATAACCACGATATCTTGTCTGCTGCTCGTTCAGCTTGCTGTAGGGTAAGCCTTGAGAACTCGATGGAGGCTAAATTCGGGATTTTGCCTGAGAGGATATATCTCAAGGCAGCAAGACTCTGTGGTGAGCATGGTGTTCAAGTGCAATGGCATCTTGAAGGATACATATGCTCTAACGGATGTAAGTCTTTTAAAGACACAAATCTTCTATGTCCCTTGATCCCACGACAAGAGAATGATCGATTGCGGGTAGCTGTGGACGCCGGCGAACCTTCTAATAACGTTTTGGAAGTGGACGAGTGTCATTGTATCATGGAAGCTCATCATTTTAGTAAGAGACCGTTTGGAAAGACTACTGTTTTGTGCAGTGACATAAGCTTTGGTAAGGAACCAGTTCCCATATCTTGTGTCGTGGATGAGGATCTTTTAAATTCCGAAAAGCAGCATGGGAGGCCTTGGGAAAGTTTTGCTTATGTTACAAAAACAATCCTTAATCCTTCAGTTGATCTTGCAAAGGAGGTATCTTACTTGTTCTAGCTCGTCGTAATCTGAAACATAATTGTGACTCTCTTGTAGTAACGTTGTTTCTTGTCTGCTTTTTATGATGCAGAACCTGCAACTCAAGTGTGGCTGTTGTGGTTCAATGTGCTCGCCTGTAAATTGTGATCATGTATACCTTTTTAGTAACGATTTTGAGGAAGCTAGAGACATATATGGAAAATCCATGAGGTTTAGATTCCCATATGATGACAAAGAACGTATCATTTTGGAGGTAATTTAATATCTTGTTAATGTCTCGCTGCTCCTTTTGTTTCTTCTGGTTAGTTAAACTGTGATTGTTTCTGGAAATGTTGTAGGAGGGTTATCCGGTTTATGAATGCAATGAACTCTGCGAATGCTCTAGCACATGCCACAATCGGGTTTTGCAGAATGGAATTCGCACGAAACTTGAAGTTTTTAGGACAGAAAGCAAGGTGTGATTCTTTTTTAAGCCATCATCCTCCTAGTTTTTGTCTATCTGTCTTTGCTTCAATTCCAATGTACATGACTGATCAAATAAATCAATAGGGATGGGGAGTACGAGCTTGTGAACATATACTACGTGGGACATTCGTCTGTGAATACATTGGAGAAGTCCTAGATCAGGAAGAAGGAAACAAGAGACGAAACCAGTACATAGCCCTTTTTTATATATTTTCGCATGTTTGTCTTCAAAAGTTTGGAACAGAACTTAACTTCCTGCAATTGATTTCATAGGTATGGAAAAGAAGGTTGCAGCTACATACATGATGTTGATGCTAATATAAACGACATTGGTAGATTAACCGGAGAGCCTGATTATGTTATGGATGCTACTACTCATGGAAATGTCTCTCGATTCATCAATCACAGGTGAATCTTAAGAAACGAACTTCTGCGTTAATCTAACAAGACATTGGATTATTCTACAACATGACTCATGGTTTGAACCATTTTCGTCTCCAGCTGCTCGCCAAATCTTGTTACTCACCAAGTTGTTGTGGAAAGCATGGAGTCCCTTCTTGCTCATATCGGTCTATACGCAAGTACTGATGTAAGGCTTATTCTTATCTGTTGCATGAAGTCCGTACATGCTCATATCGGACCTAAATTTATCCTTTTTGTTGTTGTTTATTAAACAGATAGCTGCAGGAGAGGAGATCACGCGAGACTATGGACGCAAACCGGTAACATCCGGACAAGAAAATGAGCATCCATGCCATTGTAAAGCTATAAAGTGCAGAGGTCGTTTGTGTTAGATTTTTGTGTGTTTTAGATCATTCTTTGCAGATTTGTTTCAATAATTTCTTTCAAGCTTTTACTTTCTTTTTCTGTTTCCCTCATTGAATCTTTAGAACAGCTTTGGACTGTTTATAATTCCTGCAAGTTTCATTCAGTCTACATAATCATTAGACTATATGGAAAAATGTAAACAGCACAGAGAAAAGGGAGTCAAATCTTGATTTCTCCTTTCTCTACTGTGAAGAACCAAAAGGGAAGTCCATAACCAAAGATTACAGTTGCAGCCATCCCTAAAATCAACAAGAACCGAGTCAAGTTTTGACATTTGATTCATGTGTTTTCTCAAAAAAACGGACCGAATCATGTTCTTGTACTTACCAAAGTCTATGGATTTCTCATTTGGTTTTGAAGAAGAAGCTCGTAGTTGCAGAAACATGGAAGCTATAACCAAACCACTTCCGATCTTTTCTCTTACCACTCTATGAGTGAGATCCAGAGATAAGACTCCAACTTTCTCTGTTGTGACATCCTCTGCAATGACTTTAGCCAACAAGAACAGACCCAAACTAAGAGCTGTTCTCATCATTTGCTTAACTCTCCTTGATTTAGATATTCTTTTGCAGTTAATCATATTAACTAAACAAGCTAGTGCATATAGAGGAAACCAAAGATACCAATCTGCAAAAAGAAATACACACATATCGTGTAAGAGAGTAGAAGAAGAAACAAAATGAGTTTTTTTTAGTTATTATTATTATTAGTACCAGAATCATTTAGCTGGACAGAGGCAGAATAAGCAAACAAAAATGCCATTAAAAGAGAAGAAACCCTAAAAAGATTTCTGGCTTTTTCCATATCTTCCTTCAAATTTGGGATCTTCAAACTCTACTGTACTGGAAATCGATCGCAGGGATGAAATGCTGCTGACTTTTCTGCTAAACCGGATCAATAACCGACAAGATACAAAATTAAATCCGGTATATTCCGGTTATCAACAATAACTGCTTTTGTTTAGAAAAAATATGGGTAAAAGTTACGTGAACATGTAAATAAAACAGTAAAATCGAAAAACAATCTTTACTTTTGTTTAGATCCGGTGTGTTAATTTGATTGAACTTTTAAAAAAAAAATTGGGTGAATTTATGTTTTCTTCTTGTCAGCATTTTCTTGGATGACTTTGTGACAGGCAAGGTTGAGAGTCACAGCTCAATTTTAATAGCAATGAATATTATCCATTTGACAAATGCTACTTATGTGAAATTATGTATGTATGAGGCCATGACTTCACATCATATGGAGATAAGACAACAAGAAGATACAGGCCTATCCTCTAAAAATTAATTATTCCAACGATAGTGTACCTTCACCGTTCTCCAATCATTCTATTCTGTAACCCCAATACATTTATTGTGTATTATATATATATTGATGCACACATATAACGTATTTATTTTGTAACGTGTTGATGTCGACCAGCACATATATCTCATAATAACTCGTATTTGCATCGCTACTGAATCACCAATTAAATTCACCAAACTCGGATAATGCATGTTATATAGTATTAAGAAGAAAAAAAATACTATATTAGCTGGTTATATATAGCCAAACAAACGGTATATGAACAGAATAGTTTAATGCACAATATATTAGCTGGTTATTGCAATTAACAATAGGTCGTAAGATTAATACTTTTTTTTTCAAGCTTTTACAGTCAAAAGAATCATGTACGTATCAATTCAAATGATTGACTGAAATAAAGTTCACTAATCTAGTCCATATATTATTATATTTCTTGGAGAAAAGAAAACCCTTAAATACAGTTACATCCAAAATAGTTTTTATCAGTAAACCATAGCAGCTCGTCGCCGTTAACATGTGCTCGTTAGTCGTTATTCAGAATATAATTTCCAAAAATATACTAAGTGGGATTATTAGTTTTTGTATTTTAACAGGATTTGAAACTTTTAAACAAAATTTAGTGCTATTGATTTTATGATTTTGAAATCTATGTTAAAATTATAAGAGTATCTCCATTGGGAGTATCTGATTGAAGTTTTTATAATTAAAAATAAATAGTAAATAAAATAAAATAGGAGAGAAAATGACAATAATTTCTCAAATGAGAAGTTTTTGAGATTTTTTCAGAACTCTATAACACCATTTACTTTTTTTATTGGTTCACTTTTTAAAAATAATTAAAACTTAATTATATATATGTAATTGCATTAAAATATGTATTTTTGAGAATTTTAAGTATCTCAACCAATGAAGCTGCTCTAAGAAACTTTGGGTTATAACTTGGGTTTGGATTACTTTATTTTGTATTTGGTTTTCGGATTTAATATACAGAAATTAAATAAGTTTTTCAAATTTATTTATGGATTCATGTTAGTATATTTTGGATTCAGGTTGGGTTGTAAAATCTCAAATCCAATTGAGTTTAGATATTTCCAATTCAGATTTTTTGGTTTCTTAAACCAAGATAAACAATGTATTGAAAAACAAAATGAGTATTTAAGGTTCAAGTTTGGATATTTTGGATTCGATTTGATTTATTCTGATTTTTGGGGTTTTTAAATTTATTCATCGGGTTATGACTGGATTCGGGTCGGTTTATTTGAGTTTTAGGTTTTTGGATTTAGACAAGTAAAAGCTGACCAGGGTTTTTTAGCTTTTTTTGGATCCGTATACGGGTTAAAATCTCATGCCTAGTTCAAATCATGAGTTGTTCATTCTATAATTTAGAATTTTAAAATAAATCATGTGTTGTTCAATTATACATATTTATTAATGGAATCGATTTTATAATAAACTTGAGTGGATTTTTTATTAAAAATAGTCCCTCCGTTTTCTTTTATTTATTGTTTTGAAAGATAATTTTTTTTCAATTTGTTTGTTATTTTGAGATTTTAAAAATATAATAATTTTATTGAAAATTGTGTGACCAATTATATCTTATGTTTTTTTTTTAATTGGTTGAATTATTTTCTATTTACTTTTTAAATGATTCTTTAAAAAAAAAGATAAATGCATAAATTATTGTGCTTTCGGCTAAAACAACTGGAAAATAGAGAGAATATTATTCAAGAAAAGCCTTCAAATTTATAAATACAAATTAAATTTTATATTGCATATTCAAAATCAGTATATTTTATAAATTCTATATTGATTTCTAAATTAACTTAAATACATAAACAACACCCTCTAAAATTCAACACTCAAACATATGTTCATATGTAATATATGTGTGTGGTCGAATATTTAACAAATTTTAATTTTGGTTTTAACGAGGGGACCTATTTGATCATAAAGTATGATTGTGTGTGGGTAGTCATCGGAGTCGGCGATCGCTAAATTCCATGATGCCATGGGCCCAAGCCCAAAACTATTTTTAAATAGGCCCCACCTAAGAAAACCATTGGGTCCACACAAGTTGGTGTCTTCTTTTTTATACTCATTCAATTCTAAGACGATAAAACGTTGTTTATACCAAAAAAAATATTTTAAAGGAAAAACATACCGACTAAATAGTGTAACTTTAAAATTTTACTGTTCCGGTGCAATTTATCTGAAAAAGGTTCGAGAGCGTAACTAGTATATATATCAGACAGTAACTTGTTAAATTTTAAAATGATTTTAGTGAACAACAATCACTAAAAAATTAGAAAAGTATGAGAGAAAAAAATAGGAGGAATATTTTATTTTAAAATTATCTGTTGCCTTGCAATGTAATTACTTTAGATTTTATGTATGCATGAGCCAGACATAATCCATCATGTGTCCTAAAAACCATGCAGCATATATATATATATTAACACACACAAACACACTGTGATATACCTAAATATTTGACAGCATATGTATAGGCTTGCATATGGATTATTAAAAAGGATGGCCCTCCAGTATTAAAATCAAGAATCTAACAGTCATACATATGGATTTTCTTGTCACGTATATTTTTTTGTTTTTCACTTTTAACAAAAGACAATAGAAATTGGTGTTTTTGATTGTTGTATATTAGCCAAAATAATAATGAATTCAATCGGTATGTGATATTTTCCAGTTCTAATTCGTTTTATAAGAGTATATTAGCTATTAGCTAAAAGGACAGTGGTCAGACAAGAAAGGGTTAAAAACTGGACCACTGCGATTGAAATAAATGTACTTAAGCAAAATAATATCACATGCATTTAATAAGTTTATTAGGTCAGTCAGGCCATGCCGCACTTTTATTATTCGTAAAATATTAAAAATTTAAGCTTTTGACAAATTATTTTAGTGTAATTGTAGTTCTTCGTGGAAAATCATTTTTCGGAGGCTTATACTGTTAGACACATAAAATCAACAAAAAGAAAATAAAACGGACTAAAAAAATTAATGGGAAATAGTTGGAGTACTGTATGATTTTTTTTTTATAGTTCCACTTACAAATGAAACTTCACTTTCGCGGTAGAATATTACAACTTCCAAATTAGAAAAGGAAAAAAACTTGTTTTTGAAAGTGACACTCCCCAATTCACTTACATACAAAAAAGAAACACTTGAAAAACATTTCTTTTTACTATTTCCCACATATTAATATATTATCAATTAATAATCACCTCTATCGAATAGGTTTAAACTTCAGTTCTCATCAACGACCCTAGTTCATACGTATAAAATAATACTACTAATATACACTTGCATTTAGGTATATGTGATTCTTTACCAAGTAATTAATCTAGACATTTCAAACCATTATTTATTCATTAATCTTAAGACATGTATGTGCGTAACTTCTTCTAGGAACTCTTCAAATTGTTGACTGGTTTTATATCTCATCATATAATTCTTTTTTTTTCTTTTATGTTAAATCTTATGTGTATTTGAAAACTTATGTGTCAAAAATACATATACTCGTTTAACAACAAAAATGCATCTAACTCTAAAACTCTTATAAAGATTATACATGAAGACATCGACCGTTAATATGATGTTTCATAATAAAATCACAAGTTATCGTATACTCATGTAAACGTAATATATATACACGTAGAATATAATTTCATGCAATTCTATATGGAATTCGGTGAAACGTAGACGTTCCAGTCTCAACAAAATTACTGAAGTGACTTTTAAGGAAACCCTTTTATGAACAAATTAAGCAATGAGTCCCACTAATAAACAAAGTAATGAGTAGCACCATAGCAATTAGCGCTTAATACCTTTTTGTGGAATTAAAATGTCAGCGTCTCGATTGAGATATGCCCAATATGACATGTAACCAAAGCTTTTGAGTTTTAGGGAAATTATGTTGCTTAGAGGGGGAAAAAATCACACAACAAACACGGATCTTATTCACGTTTAACTACTTTAATATAAATTGAAAATAATACAAGTGTTAATAAGACGATCTAGTGTTCCAAACAGATTTTGTTGCCATTACTAAATTAAGAAGCATATAGTTGTAGTAAGTAGGGATTAGTTGAGGGGATTAATTTGATTATACAGGTAAAGTGATGTCACTAAATTTACATGGCGCTTTCCTACTACTTTGTCGTTTATTAGTAAAATCAAATATAAGATATGTTGCAAAAGGTTCTATCAAATAGTGAAGAATTCTTAATTATTAAGCAAAAATTTAAATTCAATATAGTTCCATAAGTGATAAACCTAATCTAAAACAAAATCTTGTAGGTATATACACCTGAAAAAATTATATTCTAAATACTTCATCAGCGAAAACAGAAATTACAGATACTTTGGTAAGAATATCAATATGAACAAGATTTTATTTGAAAATCAATATGAACAGGATTCTAATTACAACATAATACAAGAATTACAGAAATTTGGTTGATAATCAAATATGTCCAAAAGTTATTTTTAAAATATTTAAATAATTTTAGTCTAAACAGAGTTTATCAAAGACTTATAAAAGACATCCATTTGGAAAAAAAAAACCAAAATATTGCATAATTACAATCTAAACAAAATTATAGAACTTTCGAAGCTAGGGGTATCGATTTATATGTGTATTTCTCTTCTTCTTACGAGAGGGAAAACATAAAAAGAAACTTTAAAAGTATGTGAAGAGACTAAAAACATTTCCCGATCAACAAAAACATTTTACTTTTATAGATTGATTAATAAATGGAGAAACGACGAAGGCAGTCTTAAAAATCTCCAAAGTCTCTAACGGAGAATGAAGGGTTCTTAGTATCAGGCATATTCCCAGCGTGGCGTAGACCAAGCGTAAGTGACACGTCACCAGCCTGTTTGGTTCCGAATCTTATGACACCATCGTCGACGTGGAAATCACTGACGTCTTGCTGACACGTGGCGGCGTTGAATGTATCTGAAACGCCATGAGGAGCGGCGGTTACGACGGAGGCAGAGGAAGGGAGGAACGAAGAGTCGTTTTCGTGAGGTGTCGACGTCATCATCGTCGTTGTTGGAGTTTGTGCGGTTATTGTCTGAACGAGAGTGAAGTTGCTTTCATTGGGTTTCGTGTCGTTGTTGTTGCTGTTGTTTGTTTGTTGATGTCTTCTTTGTTGTTGATAATCTTCTTTTTGATTTTCTTGTAATTCTTCTTCTTCTCTTTCTTTTGCTTCTTGTTGATACATTTCTTCAACCATTGGTTTCCATAGACGAACCCTAGCATTTATAAACCAATTCGACACCTGAAAACCCAAGAAAAAACGAATTTTAATGAAAATTGTTATTTTCACCAACTTTTTAATAAAGTATTATGATATTAATAAGTTTTTGTTGAAATTATTACAGATATGTGAAAATATACTTACTTGTTTAGAAAATGTCGCTGTATAATTATTTTCAGTTTAAAAAAGAATCTATTTTCACATGTTAATGCGATTTTCAATTTTTTTTTTTGCTTGATTGTTTAACTAATGGTACACTAAATATAAGCATATTTTAATTTATATATTCATAATATTCTTGCATGGGCGTATTGAATTTTTAACATGATATGCATGTTTTTTCTCGAAATAGAGAGTAAAAATGTATTAAAAATAGTGGTCTATATCTAATTTACGTACGTATACAAAAATTTGCGGTCCGGTCGATATAATTGAAATTAAAGCTTCAAACTTTCATGCACATGAGAAATATGGTCCTAGTTTGGGTATTTATGTCTCCCTCTCTCTCTCTCTCTTCCAGCTCTCTGTCCTATATATATATTTTGTATACTTGTGTGTAATTATGTGTATATATATATGATGTATTTAATGCGAGAAACGAGCCCCAAGAAAAATGATCTCATATTCGATATCCATGCAAGAGAATAGATATGAAGCCACTCATGTCAGGTTTTGCATGATGAAATGATTGATATATATAGTAAGTTTGTAAATTAAGTACAGATATGTAAATGTTGAGTAATTAAAAGGGTTATTGTATATATGATCAGTAATAAAAAAACAGTATACTATTATAAAGGCTGACCTGATTTCTGGATAAACCAGTCTGTCGAGCCAAGAGGTGCTTATCAGCATCGCTTGGGTACCTGAGAAAGAGACCAGAAAATGACTTCACACTCTTTAGAACCCTAAACCCAATAACTCTTATTATATTTTGAATAAAAATTGTATGTAGAGAGAAAGAGAGGAAAAACACAATCAAGTAGATGCAAGAAAAGGTACAACCTTTCTTCTTACAAGGGCGTGAGAATCTAAGAGACAAAAGAAAAAGCTGATTGCAGAATAGAAGAAGCATTTGATTTTATTTTTGTTTCTTCACTTATTTTTTTTCCATGATAAAGCACATATTTTCACAGATAGGAACAAGAAATAACTGTACAACTCTTCTCTTCTTTACTTCACTAACAACAAAATAGTAAAATTCGGCAGACATTAAATAAAGAAAGTTCTGATGAATAATAAGAAAGGAAATTGCTTTTATCAGCTTTTAGTTTTTTTTTTACTCTTTTATTTTCTGTCCTTCTTAAGAGACAATATACCAATGACACTGCACCACTGACAAATCTGAGGCCTATTTTTTTTTTTTTTGTAATTATCCCTAGCATTTTTTTTTTCTGGAACCTTTTTATCCTAATAGCATTGTTACTTCTTTTTATAATAGTATAGTGGAAAATTTTTTAAAGCCAATTAAAGATGAAGCTATAAAGAAAGGGTTAGAGAGACAGAGAAACCCTTAGGATGCTATTGTGATCCCAAAGCATAAAAGTTTGTGATCTCATTCTGCAAACTTCTTTTATTAGACTATTCATTATTTAATCCCTTTGCCATGCAAAACATCTTACACATAATATATATACATATACACAATGTGCACCAACACTCCCAGTTTTCTTGAAAATCTCAAGGTTAATGCATTGTTACCCTTATTAATTTGCACTCTTAATTAACTGATGGTTTTTACTGGTGTATCAAGGAGTAAATAAATAAATTTAATTTTTAAATATAAATGGTGTATCAAGGCCCTTAGTTTTCTTTTTCATTTTTTTTGTGAGATAAGACAAGGCTACTTTAAAATTTGTGATTGAAGTATTCTTTCCGCAAAACCAAAATAAACTCGAAGAAATATAATTTGTCGATTTCTAAACTTTAATTAGGTAAAATATATGACCATGTTATATATCAATGCATAGTGGTAGTCTAATTCTTAGAATATAGGGTCAACATTGCAAGAAGATTAATTATATATGTATCAAAGAATGTACGAGTAGATATGTAATATTGAATAAGAAATGAGATAATGGACTTACGGATTAAGAAAATGCTCGAAAAGCCAAGCTCTAAGGATATTCACAGAGCGTTCAGGCAACCCACGTTGCGGTCTCCATGCCTCTTGCTCCATCATACCCATATGATGAAACGCTCGTTGCTGACGCAAACTCTGCTCTAACAAACGCAACCGTGGCGTTTCACCTTTGGTTAACCCTGAGGACGCAGCCCCCGCCGCCTCTTTATCACCTAGAAGCTCACAGCTGCGTTTTAGCTGTACCGCTACCGCGTCTTTCAAACACCGGAAGTGTCTAGACATTGCCTTCTGGGCTAAGGTCGTGTAAGGAACCGCCGCGCCATAACCCATCACTTGGTCGAATGAGTTCACTACCATTTGCATTTGTTCGCAGTAGTGGTTGTACCGTCGGTCTACCTAAAAATTTAATTAAAATAAAAAAATAATTGATTATTTATGTTCTGTTATTATTAATTAGCTCATCTGATCAGATAAAGTAAAAATTGCAAGAAATACTAACGTTTAGATAAGGCAATAAATCGAGCTAATTTTGTCAAAACATTGACAAATCAACAAGTAATACGGAATGCTCCAATGTGTTTTGTTATCCTACTGTACGCAATTATGGCATCTAAATCGTGAAATAAGAAAACGTCAACTACAACATATTTTTAAGATAAATAATGAAGTAACTTCAGGGACTAGTTTATGGTTACGTAGTGAAGGTAGCTTATATGGAGAAGGACGCTCTAATTTGAATGATCTGGTTGAAGACTAAATCACTTAACTAATCATAATTTAATTTATTATGTTAATTTGATTAAACGATGCCACCAAACTCGTAACACATAATATGCTTTAATATATGTCAAATTAGACTATAACACGCGAGTATAATGATATTAGTTAGAAAAAATATATATAAGTGATGGTAGGATTGCGTAATCAAGCTCTACCAACTAGAGCATGTGTCGTGTTCTTGTACCAGTCGATATTTCTCCATACATTTTCTAAAAAAAATACATATCTAGAGTTTATGAAATATTGGTTACTTTATAAAAATAATACGAGCGAAAAAGACCAGGAAGAAAAATAATATTTACGATATGAACTTGACTGATTCATCAATTGAATCATATTATAGAACGGTTCATTTAATTTAATCAAAAGTTTAATGGGAAATTAGTTCATTGGTTATAGAAGAAAACGTTACCTCTTCAAGCATAGAGAGTAGCTTGACTTTTCTTCTTTGATGTTCAATCCGATCAGCCGGAGACAAAGGAGGATTATCATTGGCTACTCCGGCGGACGAAGATGAACCTCCACCACCACCTCCTCCACCGCTAGTATTAGGGTTTGAGTTGTTCCTACTAAGTTTGTTCTTCTTGAAATGTCCTCTTCCAACACTACAAAACTCCTCCAACAATTCTTGTGCTGGTTTCGTGTACTTTGAACTCCTCAACGTATAGATCCCTCCAATAGAGGAAGATGCCCCCATGGGAGAAGATGATGATGACCCAAAATGTCCCACAGCTTGATGATGAGAAGTAGAATTATCAAGAAGAAGAGTCTTGAATTGATTGAACTGATGATGATGGTGAGCCGAAGCGTTGGAAGAAGAAGAAGTTCCATCAACGGCTGCACAGTAAATGCTTCTATATTCTTCTGCTTTAGCTGCTGCTGCTGCTTCCAATGACGATGAGAGAGATAAAGATAAACCTTTACCACCTTCCACGTGTACGGTCCCGATCATATCTCCTTGACTCTGATGATCGGAAGAAGATGGCCACGTGAAGTGCTGTTGTTGCTCGTTGGCGAAACCATAACCTTGATGATGGTTTGGTAGTAACATATGAAGAGTTGAGTTGTTGTTGTTGTTGTTGTTGTGACGGTTTTGTTGCTCTAGCAGTTGTTTAGTAGATTGATCAAGAATCTCGCCTGAGCCACCGTTGCCACCGCCGGGGAAACTAAACATCTCAGACAACATTCCGGCGGTTTCATAAACCGGAATAGGAGCACCGGAGACAGCGGATTCCTCAACTTCCTCCTGATGGGAAGATGATGATCGGTGGAATCCATTGGAGAAGGAAAAGATTCCTTGGTGATGATGATAATCTTGGGACATAGAATCTGATGAATTGTTGTCAAGAGTCTTACTACGATGATGAGGACGAGGAAGAGTTGTAGTAGCTAGACCCATACCAATTCTTGATTCTTGTTATTCATAATTATCTCTCTTTCCAAAGCTCTTGGATCCTGTAAGGATTCAGACATAAACACAGAGAATCTTATACAACGAAAAAAAAAAACAAAAAATTAAGGAAAAGAAAGAGAAAGAGAGAGAGAGAGATAGGAGTCAACTAGGTATTATACAGTTTTTCTTTCTTCTCCATCTCTTTCTTGTATCTCTTTTGAGGTTTTCACTTTCAGCTTCGGTCATCATCTACATATATATATATGGTAGAAAGAGAGAGGGAGAGAGAGAGAGAGCAAAATAAGAATACCTTGGAGTTGCAGAGAATTAAAGAAAGAGAAGATTGAGCTTTAGCTATCGTTTTCTATCTGCTCTCTCTCCAGCTTTCTTTTTCTTGAGCTCTTTTTTTTTTTTCCTCTGTGGTAGTGAGAGTTTATTCAGCAAATTCTGGAAACCATTTCAAAGATTAAAGAAAACTTATAAAAAATCTCTCCCAAAGAGAAAGGAAGAGAGAGAAGGAAGAGGTCGCTGTTCTTTCTTCCTCGCCTCCCTTTTTAACCCACCAATCTTCTTTATTATTATTTGTATAAAATAAACAAACCTTTTTTTTGTCATATTAAATAAACTAGTCTTGGTTATCGTTTTATATTTATGTTTAAAAAATGAAGTGGTTTTATAACTTCATATAGAAAAAATCGACAATGGTTTTATATCACACTAACGGTGAAGAAGAAAGACAAAACTTATATACGTCCGCAAATTACGAAACTATCCCTGTTAATTTTATTATATCTTTTGTCAACGATATTTGTTTAAAGATGCAAAAAAAAGTATTTAACTTTTTATCACGGAAATGTCGGCTGCGAACAACATTTTAAAGGAGTTAATTTGGAAAATTAATATTAAAAAAGAAAAGAAAAGTAAACTAAAGAAACTATAAAGATAAGGGTGAGTCCAAGGTCATATCTCGATGACCCAAACCACCACCATAAATACTTCCACATATTTTTGTGGCTAAATAATATCCTCATTTGAGAAAAATAGTAATCATAATAATAATAATCCCATAATGCCCTTTCAGTTATTCTTCTGATTTCGAGGGTGTAATTGTTCTCAGGGTCAACTATGTCATTTCAAATAACCTTTTTTTGACGTGACAACTTTTTTAACTGACGCATACTACCTCAAACCTTTTTTAATTGGTAACTGGTTGATAACAACTTAATACTGATATTATTATTCAGAAAGTCAGTTTTCTAGGTGTTTATGCTCATGTTAGTTCTTACGAGATTACAAAACAAAAAGCTGAATTAAATCACTTAAATTATATCACAAAATAAAATGATACTTTTTACTGATTTATAAATAATATAAATATTGATGATTTATCATCATTTATATAAATAATATTTAATCAGCTTATTTAACATGAGTTCAGTAAATTGATGCTAAATTATTTTAATTTGTATCATTTTGATAAAACTGATATTATTATATAAATTTATAACAATTAAATAAACAATATATTTTTTTATTAGTTAGCATTATAATTGATATAAATACAATATTTTTAAAAAAATATTTATCCCACATCAGAAATAAACATTAGTTACGAGAATATAATTTATTTTTTAGAAAAGAAATTCCTAAATCTAGAATAAATTTCAAAATCATTTGATAATTTAGTTATTGTTAATAAATAATATGTTAAATATGAATATAAAGTCGTTTATTTTTCTAAAAATATTAAGTTTTACGAAAAAGATTTTTTTTTTAATTTCAAGTTAACAATAATATAGTTAATTAATATGAAATAACATTTTTGTATCAATTATCTAAAACTGATGTAATTGTAATATATAGCATCATTTTTTATTACAAGTGTTATAGATAAAATAATCCTTTTACCAAATTAGTAATTGAAAATAAATTATCTCATTATGATAATAATCATAATATCTAATATTTATTTTTCGGATGAAACTTTATTTTTAATTTCAGCTTTTATAATTATTAATACTTATATATTTATCTTTTAAGAAAATCTCGTCATATATTTCATGTCTAGGATTTTGGATATAGTTCTTTGATTTTTAGAATAAATGAAATCATATAGAAACTTACTAACAATCGATTAAGGAGAAAAACAATTAAATAATATATATATACACATTTACACGTTTTTGAAAGGATATGTATTTAGATTGTATTTTTTATTCTCTTTCCATTTTATATAAAGGCAAACAAGATATTATAGAATGTTCGTATACAATTCTGTATTATTGAAACAAAAAAAATCTAATATAAAATCTTATCTATATGTATTATTTATATTACATCTAATGGTATTGATTGTTACGGTTTTTTAATAATTCATTAAATCTACCTATGTCAAACTACATAATCTCTATTAATCATGTTTACAAACAATATAATACATAAGCATGTAGCTAAACAACATATATATATAAATCATATATTTTAGAATTTTTTTATTAAATAAAATTATTTAGAAAAAAATAAATAGTAAAAAATTAGTTTTTTTTAAGCATTAAATTTTTTGAAAATATTTTGGTTTTTAATAGTATATCTGCAAAATGCAATA
>KE155768.1:186982-197765 GCA_000411075.1 Sisymbrium irio | reverse complement strand
TTTTATTTATATATAAACATTTAATTTAAAAGAAATTTTAAATTTATATTAATTATAAATAACAAAATAAATTAGTTAATCAAATTCATAAGTTAATTAAATATAAAGGTATAAGTGCAAATTTTTAAGGAATAAGTAAAAAGAGTATATAAGCAATAAGCAAATTTTTAAGGAATAAGTAAAAAGAGTATATAAGTAAAGGAATAAGCAAATTTTTAAGGAATAAGGAAGTGGAAAATGCAGTTGAATTGGAGTAAAAGCCAACTGCATTTTGCAGTGACTCCATTTTACAGTGGAAAATAGCGTAATGAGTTGGAGATGCTCTTACGCTATATATAGCGTAACACTGTGTATCTTTCTATTTTAGAGTATAACTTTTTTTATTTACAACATAGTCCTTTAATAATTAAATGTTACTATATTTATATTTAAATAAAAGTTTTTGATATCTATTGACACATGAATTTTATAACAAATGATAAAAATCATAATTAAGATTATTGAAACTAAGAAAAACAAAACTACATATATTAAAAAAGAAATTACAATCATAAAATAATTTTTAAATTCAAAATAAATAAAATATTTAAATTGAAATTAAAATATAAAAACACATTAAATTAAAAATCTGTTAAACATAATCTAATATTTAGTTTGATTATGTGGTGTAGTATACTTTTATTTATATAAAATGTTTATATTCAAATGAAATTTCGAATTATATTAGTTACAAAAGAAAAAATAAGTTAGTTTATTAAATTCATGATTATATTAAATATTAAGAATATAACTGCAAATTTGTTAAAATTAAATGAAAAAAAGAATATGTTTTGGAATATTCTTTTTAGAGTGGGAAATAGAGGTCGGTTGGAGTTAAACAAGATGCTATTTTAGAGTAACTCTATTTCAGAGTGGAAAATAATATAATGGATTGGAGATGCCCTTACCAATTTTAAGATTCATCCAATCTAACATTTTTTTTTCTGAACATTTTTTTGTAAGTATTACCAAAACTTATTTGAAGTTTTATCAACAAAGCAATCGAACCAAAATTACAAACGATAATGGTAGACAATCAGAAATTAATTGGCCAGAGTCAATGCAATTATTAAAACTGTACGAAACATTTTCTTCCCATTAAGAAATGATTTGCCTTTTGTATCTTTCCTATCATCTATCATCTTTTGTGGTAGCCTGACGTGGCTACGAGTCAGATATTTTTTTACAGTCTAATCAGATTTCTGGTGCTGCCAAAGGAATATTAACTCTTCTTGTATTACATTTCAACACTTACATATTTACATAATGTTACATATTAGATTAATCTCGTACCTGAAAAACTTTTTAAAAAAAAGACCAGAACTCTTCCCTGATGTTACAAAAGCCGCAACAATGTGAACACTTTTTTGTTTTTTTTCTTTGGAAAACTGAAAACTTGAGAACTTCATCCACCTTTTTTTTTTTTTTGGCAGAACTCTCTAGTTAGGAAAAATCAGACACCATTTTTGTGACAACAACATTGACTCTAAAGCAATTTTTTCTTCTAATCAAAATATCTAACTCTGGATAGTTCCAAGAATCTTGGAAACACGATCAGAAGGCTTAGTGCAAAACAGCTTCTTCAGTTCATCATACCTCTCAACATCAAACCCATTAATACTCATCAGCTTCTTCTGTTTGGCCTCGAACCTGCTTTGGTAAAACCCTTCAAAGGAAGGCTCTTTCGATGTCCTGAGGAAGAAACCATACCCAGCCATAAAGTAAATGGACGTGACATAGAAACAGATTGGCTCCATCACATCCCACGAGAGTTCCCAAAACGTAAGCCTCATGAACCCTGCTGTCTGTAGGATCAAGTAACCAAGACCAGCCCAGAGCTCTCTCCGCACCAAGGAGTGCGCTTTCACATCGATCACTGCCTTTTCTGCTTCGAGCTCTTTCAACTCAATCCTTCGTGGGTCATTTGGGTTATAAATCTTTGGCAATGGAAGCAAGCCTTCAATCGATTTTGTAACCTGATCAAACACAAAGGGCAAAACAACAAAAACACAAAACGTCTTGGTAAAACAAAACCTCCACCACCTACTTTGGGACACAATTAGCACTCAAAAACACACACACACACACAATAAACTTATGATCAAAAATCAACTAATCCATCCCCAAAAAAACAATTGATCATAGAACACTAAGTCTCTCCACATAAACCACATCCCATGATCTTGTTTATCAATGTTTCCACTTTCATTATCCTAACATCCCCAAGAACCTGTTAGCAAACAACAGATACTAAACCAACCTAAAGCTTCTTCAATTCTCTCTCTGTCTCTCTCTCTCTTTTGGAAATTTTATTTTAGGTTTTGGTATTAAAACGTCAAGGGTCTTGACTCAATTTAACCTAATCCAAGAAATGGTTTTTTTTTTTTGGGACTGAAAAAAAGAAAAGTAGTGGTCTCTGTAGCGAAACTGAAGCTCTCTTTATCACCACCTCAAACTTGGGAACCTCCTACGTGACACTCTGGTTTAAACAGAGGTTTTTGAATTCTCCTGTTGAATTGGAACCAAAAAGAAAGAGATACAACCGATGAAAATGGTATCAGTTTTCGGTATAGCTTCCAAATACAAAAAAAAAAAACAGAACCTAGTTGTGTTTTGTTTTGTTTTTTTTTCTCAAAAGAGATTTATCTCTTTCTCTCTCTATATATTTTCTCACCCAATCAATCAAAACCCGTTTGGAACAGAACTAAATCTGTTTCAAAACAGCTGCAATCACATTCATTAAATTAAATTAAAAAAAAATAAAAAGAAAGTAATTCTGTCAGATTCGGACAATAAAAGTACCTGATCTGGTCTTAAACAAACGGAATCTCCCAAAACGATGACGTTTGCTGAATCATCCAACATCTTCGCAATTCTAGATCCGTGATCTGGATCTGAAGGAGACACCTCACCACAAACGCTAACAAACTCTTTATACGTCATCCAGCTTTTTCCCGTCTCTCTAAGCTTCGTTTTCACCATCTCCATCTGCGCTGCTCTTAGCAGCTTCTTCGTATCCTCCACCGTCAAACTCCCCGTCGCCGTCTCCGTTACCGGAGGAGGAGGGGCAAGACCGTCTAAACGGATTCTGTCTTTGCTACCATCGATCTCACGTAACTTCTCCATCAAGCTTTCTCCAACAGGCATCTGCATGATCTCTGGACGTATCATGGTGCTTGTGTTGTGAAGAAACCTCCTCGAGATCATCGAATCACCAGGCTCTGGAGCGATTTTCGTCTCTACAGATTCTTTAGGGACTCTGGTACGTACGGCTAATGAAGATGAGGAGATACGACAGTTCATTAGACTCTGCGATGCTACATTCGTGTTGCTGAAGAGACGCTTCGATAAAAGCTTCCTCATCGCCATTGATGAACGTTTCTTTTTTGTTTCTCCCTCAAGAGAGAGAAAATAATAAAAAAAAGTAAAAATAAAAATAAATGTTTTTTTTTACAGAATATGAATGGAAATATGAACAGAGGACTCAAAGGGTTTATATAGGAAGGTTTGATTTTTTCTTTTTTTTTTTAACTTAAATTCGGTTTTTTTAAAGGACACGTACACGTCAGCGTATATCAGAACGTACACGAGAAATTCATTCATTATACCGAAAAGTATATTGACATTACCCGAATATTCGCTTTCGAAACTCTTCTTCCTTCTCGCGAGAAATGTGGAGTTGTTGATAGAATATAGCCGTACACGTGTTAGGTTAGTAGTGTTGATAGGTTGCGGTGGTGTTATAGCCGTCTGATTGTTTAATTTTTTTTCAGTGAAATTATTAATTGTTTTTTATTTATTTTAGAACCTGAAAATTTGTTCGCAACGGCAACAGAGCAGAAGAACTAGGAAACCTAAAACTCTTTTACGTATACGCGAACGTGGCTCCACGTATTTTTCTTGTTTTTTTAATTCGTTTTACTTTTACGTTTTAACTATTTTGTTAAAACTAATTTTACTAGATTAGGTTCACAAATACTCTTTCTTTTTATAATTATTAGTATCGTTTTGATACTTGTATCTTTCATAGAGAAAATCTATATACTTTTGATAAAATCTCTTTAAACAAATTAAAGTTTCAATTTTATTTTTATTAGTTTAATTTAATAATTAGAATTTCTTATTGCTGTTCAAACAAATATTATGATAAAATTTTAGTCACTATGCCTGAAAAAATAATAATGAAATGACAAAGTAATTATTTTACCTATTGAGGCAAAAACAATGTTGATTTTCATACCGGAAAAGGGATGATAAAACAATGTTTCATTATTATGAATCATGATAAATAAATACGATAAAAAATAATGTGGTTTTCAATTTCCAATGGTTGAGGAACATGCGATGAAATAGATGGAATATACGAACAAGTGGAACAGATAGACAAGTGGAGTACTATTCTTTTTGAGATATTTATTTACAAAACTTATTTGATGACAGTTTTTTTTTTACTTGATGACAAAGTTATAGTAGTAGTAAATAGATGTTTATCTGTGCGTTTTTAGTAAATAATAATGTGATAACAATGATATATCATAATAAATCCCTGAAAAATAACATACTATCGAGGAAAATAACATGCTATTTGTATAAGAAATGTTAATTTTATCAATTATTTACATAACAGGATTAAATAAAAAATATTATTTGCGGTTTCTCGTTACATTAGTTTTGCTGATAAACTTAGTGCATATAATTTTTTCCCAAAAAGAAAGATACCCAATACAAATAAAAAATCGGCAGACATTATTCAAATATTTTTGGCATATGATCTCATTCTGAAGCTTCAAAAAGTCCCAAAGTTGGTGTTATTCCCAACCTAGTGAAATTTGAAGAAAATAGCAATTTGGTAAAAGTATTACAGCATTAACAAGTGACATATTGACACGTGGATAATACCACCGCCACCAGCTACGAACTTATTGGAGGTGACAAGCAATGTCCACAAATTGACAATTTAGTTTGGCAAATAGCAGAAAAAAAATCTATGTACTCTCTAGGTTCTAAATTTTAGGATGTTATAGAAAGAAGTGCAGAAATTAAGAAACTAATTACGTATTTTATAATCTAAATGTATTGAGTATATATTAAAATTATACTATTATTTATCAATTATAAAAAGACTGTAAATTTTAAATAGTCAATAACATTAAAACCTGGCTAAAAACTTATAAACGATTTTCTAAAATAAAACAAAATTATTTTTCTTAAACATATATTATGAACAGAGGAAGTATTACATAAGCCAATGGTTTGAGATGTGTAACATAATTAAAATAGATGTGGTCAATTATGTCTATCAAGTTATTAATTGACGTCAAACAAGTAATTAATTCTGTGTTATCAGCATTGACTTTTGCCTGATGGCTAAAGGTGATGCCAGCAACGGCAGTTGCTAATTGAATAATTAGACCCGTTTAATGCTGATCTGAATAATAATGATACGATTACAAAAGCATTCTTGTAGTATTGTGCAACAACTGGATAGGGACTCCGCAAACGTTCATTTTCTTTATAAAGATATGGATGTTTATTATTCTGGAAAATTGTTAGATTTTTTTTTAAAATAACTCTGTAAATGAAAACACAAATGCAAATGAAAATAAATATGCAAAAAACATTTTTTAAAATATTTCAGAATAACTATGTAAATGAAAACACAAATGAATTTTAAAAATGAAAAATAATAACTATGTAAAAAAAGTCATCAATATTACAATACTGACATTTAAAATGAAAAAGAATAATAACAAGAAAAACTCTTTTAAATATAACTATGTAAATTTAGAGGTCTAAAATTGAAATGAAATAAATACAATCTCCTTCAAACAAGCATAATTTTTTTAGCACGTTGTTCAATTGTATTAAAATTTAAAATAAAACAATAAAACTGATTAAAATATAAAAGTAGAGATATTTCTCTTTAAAGAAAGTGAAAATATCACTTTCTTTTACAAAGAAAAATAGCTGAATAAATAATGGAGAATAGAGAAAATTGAAAAATTCATCAAACTTTACATTTTCTAAGGAAAATGAATTTTATACCTGGAAAAACTTTTAAAATCTGTAAAAATAAAAAATAAAATTTAAAATAATAAGTTTTGGACGAATCCAAAATACAAAATCTAAAATCAGAAGCTAAAATTTATTAAAATTAAAAATTGACAAGAAGAAAAAAACATTTTTCTCTCATATAGAAGTATAGTAGAAGAATTTTATATACTAAAAGAATTTTTCAAATCATTTTCCATAAACTTATTCTACGTGAAAAGAATGTAAAGACAGACAAGTTGGTTTGAAATGTTAAAAATTTTACAAAAAAAGCTTTTCATGTTGACTCAGTACCACCGAAATAGATTAATGAAGAATTCTAAACATTTTTGATATGATATATTTTTTTAGAAAAAAAAAATATAGAGATGAGAGAAGAGAAAATCCATCAGAAACCTCAAAGTTTTTCAAAAATCAACAAAATCTTATTACAAGTTTTTATAATTGTTTTTCATATTTTTAACGAAGATTTAAAATCCTTTTCATATTTTTTTATCGAAGGTTTAAATTTCTTATCATATTAATCCTGTTTATTATGACCCGTATTTTTGTTGAAACTTGTTTATTATGACGTTTATTAATCCAGTTTTGTGTGTACTTCGTTCTCTAAAAGACTATAACAAAGGAAACTTCAAATTTTTTTATCATCATTAATTTATTCTTGATATCGCGAAATGAGTATATATACTCCGAATTTTGGATAGAAGATAGAGTGTCAGAACTCAGAAGAACATATTCTTACGATACAATACAAAAAAAATATTTTCATAAAACATCTACCACAAAAGAAAGGCGACAAAGGGCATATCCATCCCTTTGCTCGAACATCAACATCGTGAACAGTTTGTGTTAAAAAAATGAAAATATCGTGAACAGTGATCGATTCTACGTTTTTTTCAGAGGAGGCAAGGGAGCTCACTGCATTTGTCTTGAAATATTGAATTCTATAACGAGTTATATGGATAACAAAAACAAACATTATGAACAGCAAAAATACTATTTATCAAAATTCAAATGATAACATATGAAATAAAACGACATTATCCAGAGGTTTTCACATTGCTTGTTTCATCACCTTGAGACACGGAATTTCCAAGACGGATGAATGCAATTAACCATTAAACTTTTTATTTTATCAAATAAAAATGGGAACATGTTTAAGACATTTCAGAGACAGCATATGGATCATCTATCGGTTGCTAAAATCTAATATACGAAACTACGAATATTCGTGTCGAATTAATTGATTTGTTTCGTGAGGAGCTTGGTGGTAAACTTTTTAACACTCGATGCCAAAAGTAATATATCAAAGTTTTGGGTTGGTAGCAAAAAGTTAACTTTGATGATGATTTAGGTTTTGGGTAAAGCATGAATGGTGACAATTGATAATATATTCCACAATAATTCACGTCAATGTCAGTACAATCCCAATCCAAATCCAATCAGACTGCCACAACCAAAACAAAATTTGCTAGAATGCTAGAATGCTAGAACGTGAATTAGTCTCACGAAGATTGATAAACTGATTAGTCAAATGAAACATCATCGTCAACCCGCTGGAAAATCACTCTAACAATAAGTTAAACTAACAGATTCATTAACCATACCATAAGGACAAACAATCTCATACAACTCTTTCTTATTTTATCTAATGGTGGACGTTCAGGCTTGTACCATGCTTACAAGTCTCATTCAAATATTTTAAATTTTAGATTAGATTTGGTTTAGATCAAATTTTACCAGATATCTAAAATCAACAAAAAGTCCAAAAAAACTATACAACAATATTTGAATTGTTGAATAACTTGATAAAAACTACTAATTAATATTCAAGATTATCAAAAATAACAATATAAAATTTACATATCAAAAATATCTAATTACCATAAATTAGGTAAAGAAAATTAATAAATCTAATCAAGTTCAAAGTTTTTTTTCTGAGTACTAATTTGGATTTTAATTTGAATCAGAATTATCCAAAATCCAAACAACTAATATTAAATACCATTCGAATTTCTTTCTAACCAAGTCCCAGCAAGATCAAGTTTTTCAGGTCGATTTTCCAAGTATTTTTGCCCAGCCGTAGTCTTATCGTTACCGTATTTGTTTACTTCAGTTAATTTTTACAATGCAAGTTGACACAGTTGTCTGACAGTCTCTTCTTTTTTTGTTTGTTTATTTTGTCCTACTAGAAACCCGTTAACAATTTGGCATTACACAGATATTCGAAGGTACCAACCAAGTGATCAACCCAAACATTAAAAATTAAGCCCAAAATTATCAAAGCCCATTAAATCATTCCGGAGGAGATATGAAATGAATCTTACAAAACATGGTCAAGTCAGTTCTTGATGATCAAGAGTAAAATAGTGAGTGTTCCTACTAATAACGAAACAAAAATCAATGTCGTTGATTGATTATAGTTGATGCTATGCTCCAACTTGTATACTTCCGTTTCTTTTGAATAGATATGTTAAAACACATAATACAACTTTGACAGAAAAAATAAGTTTTTATTAAAACAGAAAATAACATGATGATACATACATGTAACATCAACGTGACAAAAGGAGTAAACGTGTGCTGTAAACAAAGTTTATAAGGATCAAATATTGCTCGGAACTAAACCTATTACTTACCATGTTCAAGCAAACCGGATCCCTTGAATTTCTCTTCCATCAAATCATCGATTCGAGCTGCCATCTCTGGAGTCAGGTAGTTGTGCCAATCACCAACCTCTCCCGTCCTAAAATACGAGCTATTCGCAAAACCACTAGGACGGTCCTCTCGGCCTTTCTCCCCTTTGTTGGCTTCAAGGTTCTTCAACGTCTCGAAACTGCAAAGATTCACAAGTTTCTCAACAACCCCTTCCTTCTCTTCCTCAGGTGTGAATCCATAACCCATAAACTCAGCTAATCTCTTCACATACGGCAAAGGATCAGCTCTCACCGTCTCATACTTGAGGAACAAGATCTGATCTGGATTCTTTTGGTAAGCTTTCCAATACGACATGACGTGATCTAGATAAGGACCAAAGCAAAAAAGACCCCGACAAAACATATCAAAACACTCCTCTAGACTGTTGAGAGAGTCATTTCCTATCTTGTACTTAGCGATGTAAAACCAGGCGGAGATGAAAGTGTCCTTTGGGTCTCTCCATATGTAAACCATCTTACAACCCGATTTCGAGAAAGATTCGGGTACTAACTCGTGCGGGAGATGAGTTGAAAATAGAGTGTTCTCTTTGTCTTTGATACCACTAACCTCAGGGAAGAAAGGGAACTCGATCTCAATGAAAGGAACAAGCTCGTGAGGGTTACGGTTTAGGAGAGGGCTTGAGGAATCTTTGAAGCGAGACCGATTGGCTATGGCGAAAGTGAGGGCTTTGAGCCAAGTGGTACCTGTCTTTGGGTGGCTACAAATGAGGAAGTCAATGGGTCGCGCTTGGAAAAACTCTTGAGCGTAGAGGCAACCTTCAAGGAAATGCTGTATCAACCAATAATCACCGTACTTAATCAGGTAACTATCAGGTCTCCAGTCTTTCTCGTGAGGAAGTGTGGCGATAAGGTCTTGGTACCGTTTCTGATTCTTCTTGAAGTCTGTTGTCTCGGTTTCATCGCGGCTCGATAAGCTCGTGAGGGTTTTGCTTGATGATTCCATTGGGATAGGGAACGAGGATTTGAGGACTCGTGTTGTGTTGTGTTATATAGATGATGATGGTGTGGCATATATGTGTTTGAACAGATTGATGCTATGCCTAGATAGAGTTTTTGTTTCCGACTTGCATTATAAATAGCTTAGGGCAATTATAAATTTATAATTGATGGTAACAGTCTAACAGCTCGAAGAAAATAAATATTTTGTTAACTTTTTTTGTTTTTGCCGACAATATCTTGCCGACAATATTTTGTGAACACATGATTTTGAATTTTTGGAGCAATTAAGGTTATTCCACGCTAAGCACGGATTGTATAATATTTTTTAAAGTTTAATTTTGTTATTTATATATTTTCTGTTATATTATATTACTATTTTGTTTTCTTTTTTATTTTTATATTTTACTATTTATTAATGTAAAACTACAAAGATAAGGTATATATTTATATATATAGATGTCATTAGTGTATGAAATATATGTTTATTTAAATTATTTTTAGCAGTAACTATTTTTTCTAAATGACAAAAAACTTATTAAAAGTTTGAAGGGTATTTAGCACGATCATAATTATAATAGTCGTTGTTTTGTTATATGTTGTGATAAAATCTTGTAGTCATCTATTAATTTCATTTTCATGTGTTTAAAATGAAATGCAAGTTGCCTATAACTTTTTAAAGCATTCAATTCCAAATTCAATTTTAAAACATCAACTGGATATCTAATGAAGTTTATGGGCTATCTACCTCCACTACGTCTTGGTAATCTTTAATGATGGCAATGTGTAGTTTATTTTATTATAGATTTCTTTAAAACTTTTTAAAGCATTCAATTCCGAATCCAATTTTAAAACATCAAGTGGATATCCAATGGAGTTTATGGGTTACTTACCTCCACTACATCTTGGTAATCTTCAATGATGGCAATGTATAGTTTATTTTGTTATAGATTTCTTTCTTTTTATGTTATATAAATTGTTACATTTAGTAGTTTTTTTTCTTTTTATTATAACTAAATTTTTCATCCACGCTACGCGTA